>JAFEMH010006963.1:0-107206 GCA_022495995.1 Adenophora triphylla var. japonica
TGGACCTATGGTAGGAATTTTACCTCGTATCAGTGGGAATCAAGCACGGACGTAGTTCAAAATCATTGGATAGGTTAGGAACATGTCTAGGATCCACAGGCCTTTTGATAGTGGAGAATTTGTCATGCGCTTAAGGAGCTAAAGCTTCGACGTCGCTATTTGTGGAGATAGAGATAGCTAAAGCTATGGGTAATCATGCAACATTTGTATGCATATTTTTGAGATATGTTGAGGGACTAACGTGCACCTTTGCTTTGTAGCTTACCTGCCGGGAGAGCAAGTCCCACCGAAGTACATGCTGGTAGTTGATAGTGTTGAGAGCTCCTTGATGTGTCACGATCGAGATGTTGAAACATTTAGGGCGTGAGGTACCTCTGACCGATTGGCATTTGAAAACTTGGCGTCCACGACCTACTAGCCTTTGAGAACTTGGTGTCTACGATCGAATTGCATTTGAGAACTTGGCGTCCACGACCCATTCGCATTTGAGAACACAGCGTCCACGGCCCGGTTGCATTCGAGAACTTGGCGTCTACGTGGCCGATTTGCATTTGAGAACTTGGCGTCACGGCCGACTTGCATTTTGAGAACTTGGCGTCCACGACCGATTTGCATTTTGAGAACTTGGCGTCCTGACCAGGTGCATTTTGAGAACAGCGTCACGGCCGAATTGCGTTTGAGAACTTGGCGTCTCGGCCGATTTGTATTTGAGAACTTGGCGTCACGACCGATTTGCGTTTGAGAACTTGGCGTCTCCGGCCGAATTGTATTTGAGAACTTGGCGTCACGGCCGATTTGCATTTGAGAACTTGGCGTCACGGCCGGGTGTATTGTTGAGAACTTGCGGTCTGTAAGCGGACAATTGCATTTGAGAACATTGGCGTGATCGATTTGCATTTGAGAACTTGGCGTCTGGACCTTGTCTTTGAACTTGGCGTCTGACCAATTTGCATTTGAACATGCATCCACTGACTATCTTTGAGAACTTGGCATCTCGATTGTAGACATGGAGAACATCTTCATCCATTTGTGGACATTGGAGGTCGTCTTTAGCAAGTTGCGGAGCTTGTCTTTGCCAAGCTATAGACATGGGGACTATCTTTGCCAAGCGTAGATGTTGGAGTTGTCTTCATCCATTTGTGGACATTGGAGGTCGTCTTTGCAAGTTGCGAGATGTACAGGAAGATGTCTTTCTTGACAGTGTAGATGCTGGAGCCAAAGGTGTTGTCCTAATGGCGAGGCCAAAATGGTGCTGGATTGAGGTGTGAGACGTCTGGAGGCTGTCGACTTTTAGGTGTCAGAGCACAAGGCGCGTGGGCTTGAGGGGTTTGAACCAAGAGGGTGTTGACTGAGGTATCGATCCATTTGGGTAGTTCCGTTGGAAGTCATTACGCTTTGGTGGAGACCATCCTCGCTGCGGAGAGGCTTCGGGTAGTGATGGAAAGCGGGTCTTTTGTGCTTGAATTGCTACATTTGTTAGTAGAGGGACAAATGCACATATGACATTCATGATGATGGATGCATGGAACTAAAAATGATTCGCGATCGCTTAGGTTTTTTTTTATTGATTCATGTTTTGCATGCTACATGAGCCACAGGGAGATTTTTGTGGGGATGCGTGGTGAGAGGTTTGTATGTGTTGTGGACTGTTTGGGACAAGCTTTGAGGTGGTGGGGTGATATCCTTTGGTGCGGACTGAATTGCATGTCATTGATGAGGTCTTGTTGTAGGTCACAGTATCATGCGGACCTCAATTTTGATCTTGGGATGAAGTTGGATTTGAACCCGGGTCTCGATTGAAATTTCTTTTCGATCTCGGACATTTGAAGCTAATCTTGACGAGGCTCTAGAATCAAAGTATGTTGACATGAATGAACCCTCTTTCGCTTAGGTTAGTTGTGATTTTGACATAAATTTGGAGAATGATTTGGCGAATGCGATATGAGGAGATTCCCGGATTCTGACTTTTGATGATGCGGGGAGTTGCCATATGCAAGTTCTAAGCTGAAACTCCAAGATAGTTGTTGAGGTGACTAGGCCTTTCTTACGAAGATAGGTGTGACTTGATAAAGCCCCATTCCGTGGAAGAGACATGGCGAAAGCCACGAAATCTTTCTACGAATGATTTGATGAAGCCCGGAGTTTGACAAAGCGTCACTCTGAGAGGTCAGTTAAAGGTTTGGTGTAAAGCGACATGCGATGAAATGCCGAGCAATCGATCAACGTGAGAGCCCTCGAGGTGAAGTTGATGTGAAGTTGTCATGAAGTGAGAAACCCGTCTTTGATAACGACTATGAAACTAGAATCCTCTCTTCGAAGAGTGTCTTCCATATGGGAGCTGTTAGCCATAGTGGCACTTGGCTTGTTCATGGCTTCAATCATATTCACCCTACGGTTTTCTAGGGAATGGATTGTTGGCCTGTATTGGATCCTTGGAGTACCCTTTTCGATCGGTTCTCAGACCGCCCTTTTTCGGGAGCATACATAGCGGGAAGCACGAGTTTAGTTGTGTCCAAAGGGACATCGGGATCCATGGGGTGATGGTTGTGCAGTCAAACCTTCCTTCACAAATCCCAGAAGGAAGCGTCGCTCGAGAGGCATTCCGAAATCTTCAAGCTTAAGTCTTCGCGACTTGGGCACATCACCTTTCCTTGGCACGAAAGGAGTGGCATTGTTGTAATCTGTCCCCGAATAGAGCAGGCGGGAAGTCGTGTTGGAGGTGGAAGAAACCCGGTATCTGTAGCGGGTGCAACAACTTGCTGGCTGATTGTAAGCCCTCTCAAATTTAGCCCCGGAATTGACCATTGCCCGCAGATCCGGATAGGGAAATTGCTAAGTGAGGCCCTTAAATGCGGCTTCAAGCATGGCTTGAAAGATGTCCGGTTGTGCCTCTTGAAGGAGGAGTTGCCATTTCGCTAAGTTTCAAGTTCCAATGCTCGTAAAAATCCCCGATGTTCTCGTCGGGAATATTTCTTGTTGTCTGCAAGTCAACTCTAAAATTAACTTTATACTTTTCTATGAAGGCACTTGTAATCTGGTCCCATGTAGCCACGACCTCGGGTTTTAAGCGGAAGAACTACTTCAAAGCCTTTGGATTTCAAGAGAGGCTTAAATAGTCCGCCAGCTGCCGATTGGTGCACCCTTTGGCCTTCATTGCCAAGGTATACGTGTCCGAGATGGGTTTCGGGCATGCGGTCCCATCAAAGATGTCCGAGATTAGGCATCACGAATTTGTGGGGCGGGGGAACAATGGAGTCAGGGTCCGTAGGCCGGAAGGTGGCCTTCCTTAGCGGTCAATTCGGCGACCTGCGCTTTCATTTCCTTATGGTGTTCCATGAACCAAAACCGAGATGAGGGTCCGGTGGTGGAACCGAGTGTTCAAGCCGGCGGCTGAGCTAGAGAGGAGCTATCACGGCGGCAAGCGGGTGGAGGGAACGGCCGATCCGGGGATGTAGGTGAAAACACTGTCCTTGGCCCAAATTGCCGGGAGCATGAGTAGGAGCACAGGGCGAAGGGATAGAACCCGGCGGCTTCTTTGTTGATTTTCAATTGGCAAAGAGGATGGTGGTAGACTTGAGGTGGCGGGTAGCTCGAGTTTCGGAGTGAGACCCGTAAGTAGGCTTAAATGCGGGCTGTCCACTGGTTGTTGAAGCTGCATGCATGCATTGGGGTGATGGTGTATAGCAGGAGGATCTTGTGGTCGGTGATTACGATGAGACGGGGATTAGGGGCTTGGTGGCCCATTGATCCACGAGTGAGAAATGGGTTTGTGGAAGCATGTTAGGGCGGTGAACTAGCATCATTCTGTTGTCACGAACCAAGCTGTGGTGGCATCCCAAAGCTGTTCTTTGCGGCACTCTAAAGCTGTTGTTGTGAAGGTTCGGCTTGATCGTTTAGGCGAGACGGGATCCCAATTTCTTTGTGGCATTCCAAGGTACCCCAACCATGAGAAGACATTCCGTGCTTGATTTTGTTCCCTGCGAGAGCTGAGGCGGTCGTCCGTCGAGTGCATGGATCCGGTGGTACGTAGTTGGGGAGGCTGGGCGACCCAAGATCGAGGAGATAGTACCATAGGAGGTGGCGGTGGCATCCTGGAGTAGTACGGGCGACCGGGAGGTGGGATTGGGGGTTTGTTGTCCCGTTGAGGCGGTCATGAAGGGATCTTGTGAGACTTGTGCGGTGCCTTGGGGTGGCTGTCTTGGCTGGAGTTGCTTGTCGAGGCATTCCAAAGCTATTTGGGTGAGAAGTTCAAAGCTGATCCATAGTTGACCGCCGTCCCAAACCCAACCGAGAAGTCATACCAAGCCGATGTAACCGAGAAGCCCCCGATCTGATCTGCATGAGCCGCCGAGGCATACCAAGCTAACTGCGACATACCGGCCGACCTCAACTGTATTGAGGCACACCATACTGGCCCAAATCGGGCTGAATTCAATTTGTTTCCCCAAACGATTATCCCAGACCGAATTGTGAATGTGCACCAGACTGAGGCCGAAAGGATGGCTGATTTCATGGGTTGAGATGAGCGTGGCCCGGTGAAGGTTCCATATGAGGAAGGTGGTGGCATCCGGCGGTAGTTTATCTGATCAAGAGAGGGATGGGGATCCTCTTCCTCCTCTACTGTGAAAGTCCCGTCGGTGTTGAGGGAAATCATTAAACTAAAATTCCTGATGCCTTCCAAAATTGATCATCAACACCTCATTTTGATTGGTACAAGGGATTTTAATATTAGCCATGATGAATCCCTGGTTCTGATTAAAATTCCGTCCTCAACCTTGGACATCAAAGAACTACACTTGACAAGCCCATGACCAACATGGCGATCAAATCTCACTTTGCTTGGCGAGGCCTTGGTCTGAAGAGATGTGTTTGCGAAGTCTTGATTTTGAAGAAGTGACTTGGTAGAGCCTTTGTCTCATGATTGTGAATCTGACACAAACACAGTAGGCATTGCGGGCCCGATCTTGAGATGAGTCTAAACAAAGACCCAGCCCATCTTGTAGCAAAGTGAAGAACCGGCGTGACCGAAGAAGCCCCACTCTAAACAAATGGCTTGACGAAAGTCCTCCCTCAAAGAGTACAGTGCAGCTCTAATGCAAATTGAATTGTCATGTAGCAAAAGAGGCAACCCATCCTTCTATATTTACTTTATTATTTTCTTTAGTCAATTAGTCAACCGGAAGAAAATGTAAAAGAAAGACAATTTAGAAATGTATACCTGCAGGGGCATATTTTCGAAAAGTGGGGACGAATCCCCGATTTGTATTATTTGTTGGCCTCATTTGATGAAGGCACAAAAGAACTCGCTTTGGGTTTGACTCTTTTGAGAGAGCATAAGTGTAGAAAGGTTTGTAAAAGTGTATGGAAGCCCCTGCTGACAGAAAATTAGTGTTTAGCTCTATTTTTCCTATAATGTAGAAAAAGAAGACTTGTCGAGACATCTGAAAACATGTTTTATTCAAAATAATCACAAGATTGCTTAAAACCCTTTATTAATGTTCGGGTTACTCACACCCCTAATCTCGATATGAACAAACATTTTGATTAATCATGAGGAGAAAGTCGACCAATACCAAGGGTAAAGTTGGCGAATTGTGAAGAAAAATTGTGTATAGGAGAGGCCATTGATGAGACTGAATTTTCTTGGGATTTGGATATGTTTATGACCGGACCATTTCTGGTTGCCTACGTTCCCCTTAATATAAGGAGCTCAGGTCGCCGTAGTTCGGGCTTGAACTGTGTTTGGCTTTGGGAAAGGGTATGAACATTTGTGGTCCATTTGGTGAAAAAGGGTCGGATGGGAAGCTTGAATGATAAGGTAGGGGCCTTGAGATGTTCCTTGACAAGTCATTTTTTGACGGCTTCTTCCGTGATTTCATTGCTTCTTGATCATCATCTTTCATTGGGGGAGAAAGAATTTGAATACAGCTTAAGGATATTTGACTGTTCCCTTGTAGTCGACAACTTCCGTTCTTCGAACTTTAAATTTGCCCATATGTCAAGTTTCTGATTGGCGGTGCTGGATCCTTGGCATGATTTTTTTTAAGCTTTTGCTTGGATTTTCTCTTTTTCTTTTTTTTGAAGCACATGAGGGCGAAGGGAAGCCCCTGGGTTTTTGTCGACATGGGGTCAATCTTCCGATCTTTGAGTGATCTTTTGTTGTTCTTTGATCTTTGCCACCGTCGTTGACTTGGTCAAGGTGATGATGGGGACATATTTTGAAAAGTGTATGGCTTGATGGAGGCCTTTGTGAGGTAAGGAAAGTGTATAGGGAGGGCATTAGTTGACTTTCTCGAACCAATTAATTAAAATCTTAATCATTTCCAGAGATTATTTGTTGGGCAATGCGAGTGATCATTTAAAATAAAACCATTTCATTAAATGTAATGTAGGTGTGCAAATAATGTCTCAAGTCTAGCAAGAAAAGAAAAAGACTCTTTTATAGAAAATTTTAAGATTAACTACAATGTCCAAGGAGGACTTGATTGAACGAAGAAAGTACTAGAACCTACGAAGGTTGACTAAAAGACTGTTTTAATATAAGGATGGGTAGCCCCTAGTCTAGCTACTCTTTGTTGTTGGACCACGTCTCTACCCTTCAGCATTGGAAGAAAATTCCTCATGAAGCTATGACAGACTATGCTCGCCTTTGGCAACTTCAGGAATTCCCCGCTCACCGGCCTTGACGGTTGCCTTATCTGCCATTGGATCGAGAGTTCAAAGCACTTCATCAAATCCGGCCATGGTCACATGCTTGTTGCAGTCAAACCAGCCATTCTCCACATTTGTTGCGACTAAATCATCTTGCTTGGAGCTTGAATCATAAAACTCAATCATGTTTACACTCGTGTTGTTTGGGAAATGATCATTGGCAGGGTTGAGATCACTGAGGCGCTCGAGTTTACCCTTCTTAATTAACCCCTGAATTGCCTTTCTCAAAGGCATGCGGTTGTCGGTTATATGACCATGATACTGGTGGAAAGCACAATGCTTAGTGGTGTCCAAAGGGATTTTGGGATCCTTGGGCTGATAGTTTCTCATGGGTTCGAGGAGACCCTGCCTTAGCAAGCTTTTTAAAACTTTGCTTAAGGGAACACCCAAATCCTCGGGATGTGGTTTCTCCTTTGGGGGGAGAATAAACTCTTAATGCTCTTTGATTCGAGATTTGGTCATTGACTTGGTCACCATTCTGAACAGGGTTTACCGGTTTTGGTCCATTGGGGCGCTCAAGCTTGCATGTTTCGATTAACCCTTGAACCGCTCTCTTCAAGACTGTGCAGTCGTCGGTCGTGTGGCCATAATGATTATGGAAGGCGAAATTGTTTACTCATGTCTAGGGGTGCATTTGAGCTCCTTGGATGGTAGTCCCTGAGAGGCTCCAAAAGGCCTTCCTTTACTAAACCCTTGAAAACTAAGCCCATGGGCATCCCAAAATCATCAAAATGTTCTCGTTGCCTTAGAGGACCACCATTTCTTGGTTGCTTTTGGCTTCCATCATTTGTACACAATGCCTTCTTTCCTTTGATGGATGTTGCAGCCGTGTTGGAAGGGTAAGGTTTATAGCGATGAGACATGTTCCGACTCATAGTGCTTCCCCGTGCACGAACCCTTTTGATGTAACCATTGATGTACTCGTCGAGATTTGACCTTTTGTAAAACTCATTCGTGTCAGATACACAAGATTGGTATGGTGAGATGGCCTGAGTCGAGCGATTGTCGATACTCTCGTTGCTAGGCTTTTCTTGTACCTTCTTAATTTGTTCTTTCAATAATCCATTGGACGAGTCAATAGGAACACTAGGACTGCACGACACCGCCACAAGATTGGCATCAGTAAATGAAACCACAGTAGGAAGTACTCTGGTGGGAGGGATGACAGTCTGAGCATTAAAAGCGTGACCGTAACCCTCCTCATAAGGCACAGCAGTTGCCGAAGATGAGGATATATGGCTCGTAATGGTTGGATACCAGGGAGCAGTGAGTGCAGATCCAAAAGGCTGCTGAAGATATGAGATTTGAGGCATCGTAACAGTAGGACTGAACGTGTCTTGACCACACTGAGGAACGTGACTACAAGGGTGATGTGCATACTGTACTTGATGAGCAGGAGCAGCTTGCGTAACAGCCGGGTGGAGAATTTGATGAGGAGCATTTGACCTTGTCGGACTTCCCAATCGGAGGGGCGAGGTAGAGCTTGGAGGATGTTGTGAATACGGTAAACCTGATGAAGTGGTGATAAGAGCCTGGTGGCCCATGTGATTTTGCAGTATCATAGGGGCAAGTGTGCTTCGAGAATTGGAGGAAGCAAGGCGGCCCCTCTCGAACCATGGAGCACGAGAAGCGAACCATCCCCAAAATGGCTTGCGGAGCCATGTCAAGCTATTTGGGCTTGAGAAGTCGTGAAGCTGACCCATTCCGAGATGATGACCTGAACCGGAGGCCCGATGTTGTGAAGTAGTAAACTGACCCCTTCCAAGGCGTGGGGCGAAAGCCAGCTGATTCAATCCTGGTGGTGAGACACGAGAGGCACCAGGGCGGGTTGACCTAGATCGGGCTGTTGAGGAGTATCGAGCTGTAGGGGCTTAGATGTCTTGAACCGACCAATTCGGGCCCGATGGCCGGGCCAGACCGAGGTTTTGGAGTAGCGAACTGACCCATTCCAAGCTGCGGGGCAGAAACAGACTGATTGAAACCCAAAGGTGAAAACTAAGAGGCACCGGGGGGAAGTTGACCAATATCGGACTGTCGAGGAGTATCGATACAATGAGGCCAAGAGGCAGGCTGAGTGATAGGCTGGGGGATGCTTGGCCCATTAGTAGTTCCACACGAAAGGGAACAGGGCATTTGACGGTAATTGGCATGCCCGGGAGGGTAATTAGCTCCAATCTTTGCATCAACCGTAAAGGTTCCATTAGGGTTGCGAACAATTGTTAGCCCCTGGGTTCTGATACCTTCCAATAACTGACTGATCTGAGCCTCTTGATGTTGTCTTATCTGTTCCAACATATGATTCCACTACTCGGCATTTTGCGGATTTTCGGGGTGCGGAGTTGTACGTCCCCCACAGTTCTCCTCTGAGTTGACCATTCTGAAACTTTGAGCTGAAGCGAAGGAGGAAACTGATGAAGTATCTGACTCCGGAATGACTGAGCTGAGCCTCTTGATGACCCGGGGTCTTGATCCAAACTTTGCTTACTATGGAAGGCACAAAAGGGTGTGGTTCAGACTCGGGAAAGCGGAACAGGTTGGTGTTTGGGCTTAGGGCTCATGTAACATGCGATTATTCGTTCAAATTTACTTAAAACATGTTTTATTAAACCTAATCGGTTGGAAAAGATTGCTCTTCTTTTTCGCAAACTACTCTGGATCCTGGATCAGTGGGCCCCATCACTACGTCTATAAGCCCCTCGTATTCCACCTGTATTTCGACTTCCCAGGGTGGACAGCCCCGGGCGAGGGTCCTATAGGGCAAGCGGGTCCCACCGACCGAAAATGAAAACGATCCTAAAAGTCTGGCGGGTAATCGAGTTTTAACGAGCATTCGATGTAAATTACGGACAAAGCTGACGTCAAAGTCAAGATCATGCCCGAGGGCTCGACAAAAAGTCGGCATGATTCGGACTGATAAATGTCCACAATTGATCTTGACTTGTCGTCAATTAGGTCGTAATTAGGCATGGAATAATCGTTAATCCTTGATGACTCGGTGTCATCTTTGGGAGTCGGTGTATAATTTGTGCCGATCGAGTCAAAGTCAAGGCGCCGATCAATATCGGTCAAAGTCCGTGACGGAAAACCGGCGTAACTTCGGCGATTAGGGTCCCGAAAGATATTGACTTGGTAAGCCGACTAAGGCTTGAAAGGAAAGGTCTATACACGAGACGAGGGCATGACACGGACCGGACTAAAAACCAGCGGGTCTCGGACAAAGTGTGTCACGAACAAGTGCATGGTCGACACGAGGCTCCATGGGATGTTTGGGTAGTCCCGTGCTTGCACCGAGAGGCGTAATAAGACCAAACGGGCCGCTACAGGGATTTCCCCGGATTAGGGACGTAGTGTGCAGTGTAAGGCCACGTGCGCTTAGTGTGCAAGCAGTCTATCTTCTTTTTCTAAGTAAAATAGAAATTTTTCATGAGTCTTAAAAAGTATGATGCATGCACAAAATGATTTTTTTTTGAAACCCTCTTTTTTTTTTGATTTTTTGATTTTTTTTGAAATTTTTTTTTTTGGAAGTCTTTTTTTTGAAAGCAAATGAACACATAAGCACATAATTCAAAATTCAAGGCAACGGGTCCGATAGTCAAAATTTTGACTTTTTTTTTCGAGGCGGCCAAAACAACGCGAAAATGTGAAAAATCAACACACACAACAAACGGTTTCAAATGCCGGGACGGAAGCTTGACCCTCAAAAGTTTTTTTTCTTTTTTTTTTAAAAGATAAAACTTATTTTTCCCCAGTGGAGTCGCCACTGTGATGTACCCGATTTTTGAAATCAAACGGAGTCGTCACGCCATTTTTATTTTAAGGGCCAAAACTTTGAAAAATGCCCGAGATTAGAGATTTGGGTTCGGAGGTCACGTTACACGCCGGGAAGAACGTTAGTGTTCACCCGGAATGCCTCGTAAAACGAGTCTTCCAAGCATTAAAAACCATTTGTGTATGTGTGTGTGTGTGTGTGTTTTGGCCAAAATAAATTCAAACTGAAAAGTAAAAATTGGGAGCTCTTTATTAGACTTTAAACAAGTCTCATGATTTTTGGTATGATTTTTGGGTTGAGTTTTGGTACTCAAAAGATTTTTTGAAGTTGAAAAACATTTCTGCCAGAATGAAAAAGGCAGTGGACACTTGATTTTAAAATGGGTTTAAGGGCTTAAAAATCTCAGAATCTTGGGAAAGTCCGAGAATGAAAGTTGTTCAAAACACCTTTAATAAGATTTCTGTAAAATAACTTTCCCATTTGGAGATGATTTGGTGGACCAAAATCTTCTGGAAATCTCAGATATGAAATCTGGATTTCCAGAGACTGATGAACTGACTTTTAAAATATAATTTGAAAAATGGAGTTTTACTCACGCAAAAAATAAAGTAAAAATATTTCTGGAAATCTCTGGATGTTGGCTACACAAAGTATTTTGTAGTCAACACCAAATTCCAAGTTTCTGTATGTCCAAAAAATTATACCATGGACAGAGGTCTTAGAGAAAGGCTACAGGACAGCAACTTTCTCTTGAAGAAAAACATGATTTTAAAGGGGGTTTGGCATCCATGCTTGTCCCCATTTCCCTAGGCTTTGATTAGTTATCACTAAATATTTTAGTGGTGATCTACTATATCAAGTCATCCTTGGGGTACATTAGGACTTTAAGCATTTCATTTGCTTGGGAAGGGGAATTTTATCCTTTGAAAGAAAGATTTTGTGTATGAAAATGATTTTTAGGGTTTTGAAAATGGGTTTGCAAGTAAGTAAATACACTTTGAAAGTAATGTTGATCCTTGTAGAGGATCATCCATGGAGATGAACTTCCATGGTGATCCTCTTGGATCTAGAGCAAGAAGATGAACAAACTACATTTTGGAGTTTGAAAGTGCATGCATGGATGAGAGAGATTTAGGGTAGGGAGAGGGAGGTTATACCTATCTTCCCTTGTGTTTGTGTTTGAATGGATTCAAGGCTTGGTTTGAATGTATTTAGGGCTTGTGATTAGAGTTGGTCAAAGAGAAAACAAGTAGATAACAATTAAGTCCTCTATGTTTTCTCTCTAATCCTCCTCTTAAGGGGTGATTGAAGCTTGGGCTTGTGTATGAATGGGAGTGATTTGAGAGTATTTGGAGTGAGTGGGATTTGGGAAAGATTCAAGAAAAAATGGTGGCAAGCTAAGGATTCCCACTGTTTTCTCTCTATTTTTCGCCAGAGTGCTGTTGCTGTGAGTGAATTGTGTTGTGTAGACTGAGAGAGGAGGGTTCAATTTATAGGCCACTGTGAACTTCATTTGGATCTGCGCGGACTTGATTGACGCGTGCCCTGGTGCATTAAATGCTGCTCCAGGCTTTGGACAGGAAGAATATTATTCAAAAATTCAAACCGGTTGCTGTTTTTCAGCTTGCCAATTCGGGTTTTTTACAATTCTTTTGCTTTTTGAGATTCTTTTCTTGGTTTATCTTTAAATGGCAATCCCTACTTAACTCTTGCTTTGTTAGAGAAGTTAGGAATTGTTAGAAATGTTAGAAATGTTAGGGCTTTCGTTAATTTTCTAACGAAAATACTAACAACTCAAATTGGAGCACTTACACCTGTATAGGGTTATTTGTTCTTAGTGCATAAAATGTATAGTGCACTACTTCATTGGTTTGGACAGGAGTGGTAATACCCTGTTACTGGGTTATATATTATGTAACAAATATGTAGGACTGTAAGTACGCCAATCCAATTTGCGACCTTTCCAGATGCATTTTAACATGATAAAATTGCATTTAGGGGTGTTTTGGTAAATTTCTGGTCTATTTCGAGACTTTCGGAAACATTTCATAAGTTTCTCGCGAAGGAAGTACTTTTTTTGTACTTTGCCCATGTCAAGGGACCTAAGAGGAATAAATCTGTTTTGGACTTTTCAGGTATTATCCAAGAAGGTTCCAGAATCAGATTTGACGCCAAAAAAGGTTATGGTCACCTTATGTCACGCGACAAGTCGAAGCATGGAAAGTGGTTTCATAATGCCGTGCGACACAAGGTTACCAAGAACTGCAGCTATAAATAAGACCCTACCCCTCTCAGTTTTGGATCCCAAATTTTCAGCCCCTTAACGTCACTCTGCACAAATTGCCCCAGAACCTCTCTCTCTCCTCCTCCCTCACAAAAACTACCCAATTCCCCTCCAATTCCCTTACCTTTCACACATCTTCAACCCAATTGCCCTCCTACTTCCTTAAACACCTTGAATCTCCCAATCCAGATCTCAGTTCATGTTTGGATCTCCTTTTCAGAAGCTGAATCGAAGGCGCCTACACCTAACTTGGTGTAGAAGTTGAGGACTACAAGGGTAACACATCTCTCCCTCTCTCTCTCTCTCTCATCTATTTGTCTAATTGTTCTTCCTTCTTCTCCACTTGATAATCAGGCTCCATCTGCCTCAGATTATCAAGTGGCAACTGCAATCTCTCTGTTTAATTCGTGTTTGCTTGAGTCTAATTGCATGTTCATGATGTGATCTATCTATTATTGCAATTTGGATGTCAAGGGAGTGTGTATCTCCCATATCCACACTCCTTTGGTTGATTCATATCTAATTCATGCTATTCTGATTGGTTTTAGCATAATTGTTTGATTTAATTGTGAATCTGTTGAATTTGTTTCTCAGTTTGTAAGGTACCTGCAGATGGTAAACATGTGTCACGCGACACACTTGGACATGAGGAGTCCTGTGTCACGCAACATATCGTGACCATCTGCAGGGACCATATTTCAGTTGTAAGTTGTTATATCTCGTTAGCTTAACATTTAGTTGTAGTTAGTTTGTTTAAATGATCAGATCTAGTTTATAATGGTGTTTTGTGCTCATCTAGAGATTTCTGTAATCTGTTTGTTGTGAGTTTCGGCAAGGTGACTATTCGTGTCACGTGACACATTTGAACATGAGGAGTCCTGTGTCACGCGACATAGATGGTCCTTTGCAGAAGACTTGATTTCCTTTGTAATCTGTTCTCCTTGCTGTAAAGGGATGTGGCCTCCCGGACAATTGGTCTACAAGTTGTAATGATTTTACCTATTCAATAAAATTCATATTTATTGCACTTGCCTATTATCATCGTTTGCACATTTTTTTGAATTATTTGGATGTCTAAATTAGAAAGACTCGTCTACGGACGAGGCGTGTTGGGTGAACTCTCGGTTCTTCCCAATACGTAACCCGACCCCCGGACCCATTCTCTTTCAAAAGGTTTTTCAAAGTGCACCTCCAAAAGTATAGCGTGGCGACTCCTTTCTTTTTTCATTTTAAACCAGAAAACCCAAAATTTTTCGGGCAAGCGCGCATTCAGTGGCGACTCCGCTGGCGATAGGTGTTTTGAAAACCTGTTTTTTCAAAACTAAGAGGGTCATGCTTTCGTTCGTTTAGACATCCAACGTATTTATCTTATGTGCATCCTTGATAATCTTGTGCGATACATGCATTTTACGAGATCTTACAATTTGTAGGCCTTTTGTGTGTTGCTTGCGACTTTGTTGTTTTGCTCCATTGGTTTGCTTCATCCCTTGCTAAGGAAAGGCAGGGGCTAATCCCAGTTTTGCAGGGTTTTGGTTCAGTGACTATCCTGGTCATGCGACAGCTTTGTTTCATGCTGTCCTGTGTCACGCGACAGGAATAGTCACTGGAGAGGTTTCAGGTTCTGGTTTGGGGGCAGTCCCTTGAATCAAAAGTTTGGCTCAATTGATTGTTGTTCCCCTTTTTGTTCCCTGTGAGAGTATGTGTTTTCTCTTCCTTTTTTTAAAAATAAATCAATGAATAAATAAATAATTTTTGATTTTTTTTTTCGTAAATAAAAGAATATAGTTATTCGCACACTATACCACATAGATTTAGAACCCTCGGGTGCGATTGACGGCATCGCGGACGGTGATAATATTTGCCTACTTTTGAGCGCCTAATATCAAACCCATCCCCCTAGTGCGTTATAGGTGGCACACTAAACCTTACCCACGGTTGGTTTTTGATACAACGTTTTAATTACACCAAAATGAAATATTTTTGAAATTTCCAATAGGTCCTTATACCTTCCCCAATGCCTCGCACCTTGTGGGCATGTTGCCAATGCAACATGGTTTCACGTGAGGACATGTCACTCTCGTGGCATGTCCTAAACGAGAGATCATGCCGCATTGTCACCATGCACCGACGAGAGGTCATGCCGGATTTTTCTTGGAAATCCCCCGAGAATACCCGTTATGCTGCCCAAATTTCCCTAAAAATTTGGATCACTCGTTCGTCCCACGTCGTGTTAGGTCTTGCTTAGGTATCATTACTTATTATTAATTTCAAATGCAAAGCATTTAGTGTAATTTGAATGTTGCGTCCCTAGGCTTCCCCAAGGTGTAGTGTGCGTAAATAAAGGCTTCTCCTTTCCCAACCGTTCCTAGGATTTAACTCACTAATTTATACTTGAAGATAAATAAATTGTTTGCGCGAGTCTGTTCTCTCCTTTTCTTCTCCCTCTCCTGTATTTCCTCAAAAATCCTCTTATTTCCCTACCTTATAAATCCATATCTACCCTCTGTAGCGGTGACAAGTTGGGAACGTGTTCTGATATTTTGTGGTCTTTGGGTTCCTATCTTCGAAGCATTTCCAGCAAAGCTTTTATCTGTTCCGCTATCCGAGATGTCTAGTGCAAGAGATATGCCATCCGCTCAGTCTGGAATTCTTCCTACTTCGAGCCAGCTGGACATGAATGATCTGTCGGTAGCAGAGTTGCGAGCTGCTTTTGAAGCCGCCATGGTTTGTGAATGCAAGGCTCAATTGCTTGCCCAAGTTGCCAAAGCCCGAGAGGAAGAGACTCACGCTAGATTTGTTGAAGCAATACGCATCCGAGGGGTCACGATAATTTGCCACGAAGATGGGTCGTACGAAGAAATCATCAAGGCCAGCAGTGTTGATTATGAGAATGGAAATATAATGAAAGGGATGAATGAGGATGGACAAGATAAGATTCTTTCCCCGACACCTCATGTGGTCCAAGCTCAGATTAAGGATGAACAATCGATCCCTGAGGCTTTCAGTTTTCCTAATCCACTGGATTTGAAGAGTCAGTATCAGCCAGATTCCCAAGGATCGTACCATTTTGTGAACGGCCATTCCAACCAGAAAGGATCACTGCCATTTCACTCTGACCAAGCTCCCCTTCAAGGAAATGTTTCTCTACCACCAATGAGTTCACATGGTTTCAACTTGTCATCCTCACATGATCAGCATTCAGGACCGACCTCGTATGTGACTGTGAATCAGATGTCTTTTATTCCAGCTATGACTCCCATCCAGCAAGAGACGGCAATACCCGAATCCCCTCCAAAGAAAGTTCATAAAGGAAGAAAGAAAGCATACTGGGGAAAGGTAGGGATGCCTATGAATCAATTTCTCAAGGTTTTGGTGAGCGGAGGTTTAGTTCAGCCACTAGTTAATTACATCCCTCTTCATCACAACGAAAACCTAGATCCAAGCAAATATTGTGACTATCACCAATGTTCAGGACATATCACTCATGCATGCATACAGTTGAGGGTGATCATTCAGGAACTCATTGATGAGGGGAAGATCGAGATAGGTTCCTATGAAGGTAGCAATATCCGGGATCTGCGTCTGTTCCTACCCCGTAAGAAGCGGGAATTTGATGACCTTGGGATATCAACTGAAGAAGCTTTCAATGGATTAATGCGAAGAGGAATGATAAAACCGCTTGATAACTACCATCCCCTTAAACCCAATCTGAGTTTGGATCGCAGCAAGTATTGTTACTATCACCAATACCCGGGTCATGCCACCAACGACTGTGTTCCCCTGAAGATGTTGATTCAAAGGATGGTTAATGAAGGTAGAATCGAGAAAGCTCCTCCTAAAGTGGCCGATAATCCTCATCAGCAATTTCAAAGTTTCCCCATGTGAAAAGTCAGTCAGTCAGGCATCATAGGGTCTTAGATTGTTTTATCTTGCTAGCAGATGTTTGTTTTTATGATATTGAGTCTATTATACCCTTGTTATGAGTTTTTTATTTCAATGAATAAAATATTTGTTTCTAATCTTGCTAGACTCGAGGCATTACTTGTGCACCCACGTTACATTTTATTGAAATGGTTTTATTCTACATAATCACTTGTGCTGCTCACTAACTAATGCTTTGAAGTGACTAATATTTAAATTAATTTGAGCGAGAAAATCAACTGATATCCTTCCCAAAGTGGGGCTTATCAATTCCCCCATCTTGCATCCCCTGTGCTCACATATTTTCCTTCGTCCTCACCGTCTCGTTGCTCGATGAATTTGCATGGATATTCCTCAAATTAAGCTTAAGCAAAGCAATGAAGACTCGATCTCTTTCGGATCATCTGGTAGGGACTGTGGTTGAAACCTTCACCCTTAGGAAAAACCATTACCTTACCCTCACCAAACAAAACCTTTTCATTTCAAGATTGGCATGTTTTGAAACCCGGCTAACCATCTCCAGAAGAAGAGGGACTATCCTTGAGGCTCCCGTGACTCAAAAGAAGATTGACCTGTTCCAAATTCGAAAACTGCAAAAAGCAATGATCCATCCTAGGGGCTAGATGAAGTTTTCTCTCAAAATCAAAAAAAAAAAAAGAAAAAAAAGAAAAGAAGAAAAAAAAGAAGAAAAGAAAGAGAGCCTAGTCCCCAGCGATTCTCTCAAAAGCAAAAGTCAAAGGATCCGGTCGTTACTCAAGAGGAGTCTCAGAATGAATAAAGATACAGCACGAATGTCC
Source organism: Adenophora triphylla var. japonica (assembly GCA_022495995.1). Classification (NCBI taxonomy): domain Eukaryota; kingdom Viridiplantae; phylum Streptophyta; class Magnoliopsida; order Asterales; family Campanulaceae; genus Adenophora; species Adenophora triphylla. Next base: position 17,483 of record JAFEMH010006963.1, read on the forward strand.
CTCACCATTACCTCTAACCGATCCCAAGCCGTCCTCTCGATTTTAGAGGACATTCCCACTACCGTTACCTTTGACCTTGACCAAAAGCCAAAAGATCGACCTCTCATTCTTAGAGGCAGCAAAGATGCAACCACAGATTTCCCTCGCCTTAGAAATCCCAAACACATCCCTACAAGCCAACCTCTCATCTTTAGAGGTTCAGTCAGCAAAAGGCCTAGCCGACCTCTCGTTTTAAGAGGTTATGATATCCTAAATCACTCGAAGACCGATCGAAACCCCGATACCCAGTCGCAGTTCCTACCGGATAGCAGCCTCATTCCAATACCGTCGAGATCTAAACAGATTATTGCTTAAAGCGGAACCAAATCCATCTCGGCTCAAAGGACCGTTAAGCGAAGATTGTGCAAATTCTATCCGTTCGTTCAATGTGAGCATATTTCGTTTCTCCTCAGCAAACACTTGCCGTAAACGTCCCACTGGGGCTTTGCATCCGTGTCTCCCATCGACACTCCAAGAGAACATGTTTCTAAATTCCCAAAATCCTCGAAAGTCCTCAACATCCCCAAATTTCACCGTTCATTCTCTTCATTCGAAATCACAAGCAATTCTCAGAAGATACGGTCTCCTCAAGGACCATTCCCATACACTTTTCATCTTTCGAAGTTTTGATTCTCTATATCAGTGGGTTTTCTCCTCAGTATTGATTAAAATATTTGTTCATATCGGCTTTGGCAGATTGAATAACCCGAACACCAATAAAGGGTTTTAAGCAGCTTTGTGATCATGGCGAATAAGACAGGTTTTCAAGTGTCTCGGCAAGTCTTCTTCTCTACATTTCTAAGGATATAGAGCTAAACACAGTATTTTTGTCAGCAGGGGCTTCCATACACTTTTCCACACCTTGTGATGCTTATACTCTCCCAAAAGAGTCAAACCCAAAAGCGAAAGTGTCAAACACAGATTCGGGATCTATTCCCACCTTCGAAAGATGTGCCCCTGCACGCATACACTTCTAAGTCTTGTCCGCCGACTGATTGACCGAAGCTCAAAGAACGATCTCCTCTTGGGTTACACGATGTATCGAATGCAATGAAACTGAGTATCAGATTGGGACTTGGTCAAAGAAGAAGACATAGAAGTGTATGCGTGCATATTGGCTTTTAAATCTCGATCCTCGGGAATGGATTGGTTACTTAAAGAGGTTACTCCATATTGGGGCTACTGAGTCTCATGCCCTAGGCCAATGGAGAAGTTTTGAAATGATGTGAAAGTCTGATTTTGAAGTCCTGCATGCATGACTTGTTGTGTCACGCGACATAAAGTGTCCCAGCTATCTTGAGTCGTGCGACATCTTGTGACCAACACCAGACATCAGTGATCTGCAATCTGATCAGTACCAGGGCACGCACCGACTTATCTCCAACTACAAAACAGCAAAGACACAACATCATGGGAGAGGGATTCATTTGGATAGCATACACACTCACCATTCATATACAAGCCAAATAAACCATTCATACTTGTGCCATAGCCATTCAAAAATAAACCATTCATTCCCATCCTTTCCAAAAATGGACTTGCACAAACAGTCAAAGCTAATAACGATGTACTAAGTCTAGGAAAGTGCAGAGTAAATAAAGTTTCAAAAATAAAAAATAATAATAAAAAAGAGTGTTTTGTCTGTTTCTTTCCAAAGAGGGGTATAATAATCAAAAGAGCAATATTTTGATACAAGGGGCTACTCTGAGCCATCATCTTCAGAAACATAGGCACCATCGTCATCATCAGAGCTATCATTGCTGCCCTCTCCATCTGCATCCCCCTCCTCAGTATCCGGATCAGCAACAGGATCGTGGTAAACAATGGGGTCATCTCGAAAGAGCTCATGAACAGCGAGAATAGCCGGGGTCTCGATCTCGTAAGGATCACCAGAAGTAGCACTATCAGAAATGGGACTAGGTGGACGACGAGGGGCAGTTTTGGTCCGAGGCCTGTGTGTGTCCTCAGCAGACATGTTAGTCCGAAATCTCTTCCTGCTAGGCAAGCTGGGAGTAGAATCATCATCATCATCAGAGTCGCGAGCCAGGCACCGCTCCCTCCAATAATGATTGCTCCTCTCCAGTTGGTCAATCATATCCATGGCTCCAATATAATGACGAGCAAAACTCCAGTAAATGTCAGCAGAGACCTGGTACAATCAAGCAGAGGAAGAATCAGAAACCAGTCATCATGAAAGACAAGAGTTTTAAACAGTTCAAAGCAATAAAGAAAGAGAGGACAGTTACTTACAGATCGTGTGCCCTCCGAAAGCTGAAAATAGGGAAAAATCATGCTAGTGTCAAGGGGAGCTCGTCTCAAGCGGTCTCCATCCTGAAAGTCAACGAATGAAGGAGGTAAGGGAGCATCCGCCACATACCCAGTAGAGGGGCCTGCACCCTGAGCATCCTGTCTCGGAGCCACCTGCGGAGACCTCAATCTCGTCCTCACATAGGCTCCATAATCTCCATCATCCTCGGTGTAATTGAACGCAGCCTCCCCCTGGATCAAAGACTCCACATCCTCTAGTTTCCGAGGAAACCATATCTCAGCTAGAGGATCAACCGGAACTCTCGCCATACTACCAGGTCCATGTTGTCTATAAACCCGCTCTCCCAAGTACAGTGCATCCCCAGATAAGCCTACCAGCAACTTATGGCACTCAGTCAAATGTAAGGCATGCCCTAGGTCAAGAACAGCGTACCGGTCTCCCCAAGGAAATAAATTCAGACTCCCGGGAGTCCTCCGCAAGCAAACCAGGGTATCAGGATAAGAAGCTGTCACACGTCCCCTGGTGTCCGCTGTCCAGACCTTCTGCCGCACATTTTTCACCTAGCGCCTAATAGAAGGAAACATAGTGGCCGGGTACGCCTCCTCCACCCGCCAAGCATAGCAGCCGATAACCTCATAAGCCCAGACCTGGAAAAGAGAAATCGAAGCAAATCAGATTTGATAAAAAAGAGGGACAAAAAGAAAAATTATGCAAAGGATGGACTCAGATTGGGAAGTACCTCAAAAGCAAAATGGCAGCTGTTGAAGGACTTAGCCTCCCCCCTGGTGACATCGTCTAGAGCCAAGTACAACTCCGTGAGTCCGGCCTCTCCCCAGGATAAGGTCCCAACAGCACCCCAGTCTCTCAAAAGCTCCAGTAAAGAAAGCAAAGCAGAAGACGTGGCATTGATGAACAGCATATCAGAAAAACCAATCCACAAAAAAAGCCCTAGCCAATCTCAAAGCCCTCAGCCTATCCTCCTCCGTATCGGCCACCTCAGATGGATAATCCCTGCTCTGCTCAACAATCTGACCGTGAAGCTCCCTAAGCTCATACCCGTTCCCCTTCTTGCCCCTGGGAACAAACCCGATCAACTCCGTGAAGTAGGCCTCAGTGGGAGGCTGTGGGTCATCCTCCAAAGCAGGCTCCTCCAAATACAAGGGCTCATTAGTGAAGGGAAGCCCGTAATGGAAGCAAAATCGTACGGCGTAACCGTCGCCTCTCCCCAGGAAAAATGGAAAGAATGAGTAGTCTCCCACCAAAACTCTCGGAACGCTCTCACCAACCCCGCGCTCCTCTGGGTATCCCCGATGGCCCTCGCCATCTCAAAGAAGTGGCCTAGTCCGGCAACATATATCAAGCCCTTAGGCGAGTGCTCTAGCTCCTGGCTACCTGGCAGAAGATCCCACAGTTGACCAACAACCTCCGGGGAGCCTCATGTACGCAACTCCTGCAGGTAAACACAGCACAGGTATGAATATCCCAAATTTTCAAAAGAAACATGTCAATAAATTGTTCCCAATTGCAATTTCATACTTCTCTAAGAAGAATTAGGGTTAAGACATTTAAATAGGCATTCATGATTTCTCATAAACTCATAACTATGAAGCAAGCTCAGAATTTCGCAGGTAAAAGCTCAAGCAGTTCGAAAAAAATCAATTGTTCAAAAACAACGAAAAGTAAGGGTTTTGAAATTACCGTGTTTTTCTTCCCCGGTGCAGAAGTGTGTTCCCTAAGTTGGGGATAAAAATCTTCCTGCACTGCTTGAGGAACGAATGGCCTTTGATTTCGTAGAGCATTTTTCCTCCGAGCAGCCAACTGAGCTTGGGTAGGTCCCTTCTTCGTGGGTCGAGGTTTAGGAGGCATGGTTGCAAGATCAAAAGCTTAATCGATACCCTAATCTCCCTTGATTTCACTCAAAATTGTGAAATTGGATGTTTTTCCTCTCAAAAACTGCCTGCCTTCCTCTAAAATGTTTTTCAAAAATGAAGACAGTTCGTTGTTTTAAAGGATTGTTCACATGCTTTATTAGGTCGTGCGACAAACCGTGCCTCTGGGGCAAAAATTTCCAAAAAAAACCCCCCTGTGCTTTAGTATTTAACACTTTGATCCTTGTAGTGCTTCGAGTGTTGTTTTCCCCCGCAGGTACAACAATTAACTGAGCAAATCTCAAAGATTACCCCTCAAAGCAAAGCTGAGACAAAGAATTCGTGTCTATTTGAGTCTCCCCAGTAGTGCGCATCAAGATCAGTGGCCCCGCCGCCGAAGCATCAATGAAAGTTCGCTGCCCAGCAAGCAAAGTCCCTGGCTTACAAAGCAAAACTCGGGACACAAAAGTCAACAGTCAACAAAAGATGGCCCCGCCCCCAAAGCACCAACAAGAATCTGCTACCCAGCAAGCAAAATTCCTGTCACAGCAGGCAAGGTCCCAGACCCAAAGTCAACCGTCAACGAAAGATGGCCCCGCCGCCAAAGCACCAACAAGAATTCGCTGCCCATCAAGCAAAATTCCCGTCACAGCAGGCAAGGTCCCAGACCCCAGAGCCAACAGTCAACAAAAGACCGCCCCGCGCCCAGCAACCGTCAACAGCAGTTAGTAGCATAGGACCCTCCGGCAGCTACATCTATCCCCAGCAGTACAAACAATAGCATCAGTCCCTCCGGCAGCTACAGATTTCACAGTCAGATATTGGGTGACAACCGCACAGTCGAGTATTGGGTGACAACCGCACAGTCGAGCATTGGGTGACAACCGCACAGTCGAGTATTGGGTGACAACCGCACAGTCAGATATTGAGTGACAACCGCACAGTCGAGTATTGGGTGACAACCGCACAGTCGAGCATTGGGTGACAACTGCACAGTCGAGCATTGGGTGACAACGACAACCGCACAGTCGAGCATTGGGTGACAACCGCACAGTCGAGCATTGGGTGACAACCGCACAGTCGAGCATTGGGTGACAACCGCACAGTCGAGCATTGGGTGACAACCGCACAGTCGATTATTGGGTGACAACAGCACAGTCATGCCCTCGGTTGACAACCACATAGTCGCTTTCGAACTACAAACGGCTTGATTCCCTCCCAAGGATACGTAGGAATCCTTTCTCCAAAGGTCCAGCCATCCGATTCCCCAAATCACCGTCCAGCCCTCCGCCTTATCCGCCAGCCGCTCATTGGGATTGGGTCTTATTTTATCAACAACCTCACTTTTTTCCAAAAGTGACGTTGCCGAGGGGCTCTGTAAGTACGCCAATCCAATTCGCGACCTTTCCAGATGCATTTTAATATGATAAAATTGCATTTAGAGGCATTTTGGTAAATTCCTGGTCTCTTCCGAGACTTTCAAAAACACTTCATAAGTTTCTCACGAAGGAAGTACTTTTTTTGTACTTTGCTCATGTCAAGGGACCTAAGAAGAATAAATCTATTTTGGACTTTTCAGGTATTATCCAAGAAGGTTCCAGAATCAGATTTGGCGCCAAAAACGGTTATGGTCACCTTATGTCACGCGACAAGTCGAAGCATGGAAAGTGGTTTCATAATGCCGTGCGACACAAGGTTACCATGAACTGCAACTATAAATAAGACCCTACCCCTCTCAGTTTTGGATCCCAAATTTTCAGCCCCTTAATGTTACTCTGCACAAATTGCCCCAAAACCTCTCTCTCTCCTCCTCCCTCACAAAAACTACCCAATTCCCCTCCAATTCCCTTACCTTTCACACATCTTCAACCAAATTGCCCTCCTACTTCCTCAAACACCTTGAATCTCCCAATCCTGATCTCAGTTCGTGTTTGGATCTCCTTCTCAGAAGCTGAATTGAAGGCTCCTACACCTAACTTGGTGTAGAAGTTGAGGACTACAAGGGTAACACATCTCTCCCTCTCTCTCTCTCTCTCTCTCATCTATTTGTCTAATTGTTCTTCCTTCTTCTCCACTTGATAATTAGGCTCCATCTGCCTCAGATTATCAAGTGGCAACTGCAATCTCTCTGTTTAATTCGTGTTTGCTTGAGTCTAATTGCATGCTCATGATGTGATCTATCTATTATTGCAATTTGGATGTCAAGGGAGTGTGGATCTCCCATATCCACACTCCTTTGGTTGATTCATATCTAATTCATGCTATTCTGATTGGTTTTGGCATAATTGTTTGATTTAATTGTGAATCTGTTGAATTTCTTTCTCATTTTGTAAGGTGCTTGCAGATGGTAAACCTGTGTCACGTGACACACTTGGACATGAGGAGTCCTGTGTCACGCGACATATCATGACCATCTGCAGGGACCATATTTCAGTTGTAAGTTGTTTTATCTCGTTAGCTTAACATTTAGTTGTAGTTAGTTTTTTTAAATGATCAGATCTAGTTTATAATGGTGTTTTGTGCTCATCTAGAGATTTCTGTAATCTGTTTGTTGTGAGTTTCGACAAGGTGACTATTGGTGTCACGCGACACATTTGGACATGAGGAGTCCTATGTCACGCGACATAGATGGTCCTTTGCAGAAGACTTGATTTCCTTTGTAATCTGTTCTCCTTGCTGTAAAGGGATGTGGCCTCCCGGACAATTGGTCTACAAGTTGTAATGATTTTACCTATTCAATAAAATTCATGTTTATTGCACTTGCCTATTATCATCGTTTGCACATTTTTTTTGAATTATTTGGATGTCTAAATTAGAAAGACTCGTCTACGGACGAGGTGTGTTGGGTGAACTCTCGATTCTTCCCAACACGTAACCTGACCCCCAAACCCATTCTCTTTCAAAAGGTTTTTCAAAGTGCACCTCCAAAAGCATGGCGTGGCGACTCCTTTCTTTTTTTCATTTTAAACCGGAAAAACCCAAATTTTTTTGGGCGAGCGCGCATTCAAGGACTTATGTGATATACCTGGTGCCATAAGTGTTTACATGTTCATAGTTGGTTGTGCACATAGTGTTTAAATACATGTTGCACTGTTTCATTTGTTGAGCATGAGTATTAATACCATGACATTGAATTATTAATGTTCAATAGTGTTGAAATATATGTGCACTATTGTGAATTGTTTAACATGTGTTGCAGTACCATGTTATATATATATATATATATATATATATATATATATATATATATATATATATATATATATATATATATATATATATATATATATATATATATATATATATATATATATATATATATATATATATATATATATATATGTATTGATGTCCCATGAGGTGGACTTATTTTTCAAGTATCTGTGATGTGCTTGAATATGGTATATCATCTGATCCTCGGGGGTATAGGGAATACGATCACTTCTGAGAAGATATTTCATAAGGTGCTTGGATTTGCTTATACTTGTGACCGCTCCCCCCTTTCTGTGGCCACGGATTAGGGGTACGGCTTCTATGGATATGTGCAGTCAGTTCATATGATAGCTGGCAGCTTATATGGTTCTTTGAAAGGGAGCGTATAAGATGTGAATATGCACCAGCAGTTCACAAATGAGATGAGTATTACTCCCACCGTAGTACTACATATGATTCAGATGGAAAAGGTAAAGGGAAAGGTAACGTAAAGTGTTTACTGTTTTCCCAATGTGATCGAGCAACTTGTTTATGTGTTGCATATTGTTGCATACATAATAGCTTGCTGAGATTTTATCTCACCCCTTCTCCCTTTATTGTTTTAGATCCCGCTGAGACAGGAGGACCGGACCGGTGAGGTCGGGAAGGAGTTTGGACATCTTTTGGGTTGTCAGGGTATGTGTTGGTTTTGGGAGTTGGGAATGTTGTGGTGGTTATTCTTTTAGGGAAAGGTTTTGTATATAAAACTTTCGTAAACATGTTTCAGTTGTATTGTGTTGTAAGTAAACTTGAATTTGGTTTGTCTTAAAGTTTGGCTTGTGGAAGCCTTTACAGTTGTAGTACTTATAGCTTATACAGGTTATAACTGGTTTATCAGGTTGATAGATTGCCTCTGAGTAAAGAGGTTATTTTGAAATTGTTTTTAAAATGGGTTGTTTACTTTTCAAGTTAAAGTAAAGAAAAGTTTTTTTTGAAATGGTATTTTGGGACTCTCCATCCTGGGACACGAGTTTATAGGTTCCGGGAGTTAGGAGGAGCCCACTGTTGGTATCAGAACTTTGGCTAGAAGTTAAGGGTAGATGTCTAGTCTAAGGGGGAATGTGTGATATTTGACGCCGAGTGTTTAATGCAGGGATTATTGTAATGGCTGGGACTGGTGATGATCAGTAGAGAGATCAGGGAAACATTGGTGATTTGGGTGCTGAGGGAAACCAGAACGCTGAGATGATGGCTATGTTCCGGGTTTCCTACAGAATATGGCAGCTCAGGGTCGGGGACAGCAACAACCAGAGGCAAGGCCAACACATGGTTTAGAAAAGTTCATAAAAATGGCTCCACCCAGTTTTAACAGGGATCCAGATCCATTGATAGCAGAGAGGTGGCTAGAAGCTATGAATAAAATCTTTGTTGCAATGGAGAGCACAGATGAAGAAAAAGTCAGATGTGCAGTGTTTAAACTAGAGGGTCCTGCAGAGCATTGGCGGCAAATTATTAAGGAGACCATACGCCCCAAACTTGGGATAACTTCACAGGGAGATTCAAGGAGCATTTCATCCCAGTGATCACCAAAGATAAGAAAGAGGTAGTGTTCTTGAAACTTGAGCAGGGGGTAATGTCAGTGGCCTAATATTCTGCAAAATTTATAGAGCTAGCCAGGTATTATCCACATCTTGTACCAGATGAAAGCAGAAGGGTTTACAGGTTTGTAAAGGGACTCAGGTTGGAGTTCAGAAAATAGTTGTTGACTCATGATTTTCCTAATTATCAGGCGGCAGTAAACATGGCCTACATAATTGAAAATGACATTGAGAAACATCGAGGTAAATCTGAAGGTAGTGGAAGCAAGGCTAAGTTTTCAGGCCAGAGTTCAGGTCAGGGTAAGAGTCAGCCTAAATCTTCAACTTCTGGAGTGGCTAAGGGAGGAACAGTCACAGTTTCTACTCGTCCTGTATCAAGCAAGCTTGGCACTATTTGTAATTGATGTAAGAAGGTGGGACACTCGGAAGACAACTGTTGGAGTAAGCAAGGAAAGTGTATGAGTTATGGAGAGATGGGGCACTTTAGAAAGGACTGTCCTAAATTCAAAAAGGGTCAAACTGCGGGTGGTAGACAGCAGGGTGACCAGCCCAAAGGTGGTGTGAAAAGAGAGGTTGAGGGGAAACCTAAAGAGAGAGTCCAAGGTAGAGTGTTTGCTTTGGATGGAGGCGCAGTAGATCCCACCGCAGTCATTAGAGGTATTGTCCCTGTCTCAGGGGTCAGGGCTCGTATTCTTATTGACCCTGGATCGTCTCATTCTTATGTGGCATCTCATTTTGCATTTACATTGCATAAGTTGCCTAAGTTGTTACCTTATGTGCTAGAGGTTTCTACTCCTGTGGGAGAGCACCTCGATTCCTCTTTGATCTATCATGACTGTGAGGTGATTATATGTGGGCATGTATTGCCAGTGGATTTGGTAGAGTTACCAATCCAAGATTTTGATGTTATATTAGGCATGGACTGGTTGAGTTCGTGTCATGCCTTGGTGGACTTTCGCAGAAAGCGAGTCACCTTTTCTATACCTGATGTGCCTGTGTTTATATTTGATGGTGATAAGTCTTTATTTGGCATTCATGTTATATCTGCAATAAAGGCTAGGAAGTTGTTATCAAAAGGGTGTGAGGGTTACTTGGCATATGTGTTAGACTCTAGTAAGAAGTCTCCTGAACTCTCTTATGTTCCAGTTGTGAATGAGTTTAGTAATGTGTTCTCAACTGAGTATTTTATGCCTTTGGATAGAGAGGTAGAGTTTTGTATTGATTTATTGCCAGGTACTTCACCAATTTCTAAAACACCTTACAGAATGGCTCCATCTGAGTTAAAAGAGTTGAAAATTCAGTTGCAGGAGTTGTTAGACAGGGGTTTCATTCGTTCCAGTGTTTCACCCTGGGGAGCACCAGTTTTGTTTGTTAGGAAGAAGGATGGTACAATGCGGTTTTGTATTGATTACAGACTACTGAATCAAGCTATTATTAAGAATAAATATCCTCTTCCTCATATTGATGATTTATTTTATCAACTCCAAGATTTCGTTATATATTCCAAGTTGGACTTGCGTAGCGGATACCATCAGTTGAAAATCAAGCCAGATGATATTTCTAAAATAGCTTTCAGAACAAGGTATGGGCATTATGAATTTCTTGTTATGCCATTTGGGTTGACCAATGCACCGACAGTCTTTATGGACATGATGAACAGGATCTTCAAGTCGTATCTTGATAGTTTTGTTGTGGTTTTTATTGATGATATCCTGGTATACTCAAAGTCCAGGGAAGATCACGAGAGGCACTTGAGAATTATTTTATCCGTGCTTCGTGAGAAACAGTTATTTGCCAATTTCAGCAATTGTGAGTTTTGGCTGGAACAAATTTCTTTCTTGGGTCACGTGGTATCCAGTACTGGTATTGCAGTGGATCATACAAAGATTGATGCCATAGTCAACTGGAAACAACCTTCTACAGTGACAGAGGTTCGTAGTTTCCTTGGTTTAGCGGGGTATTATCGAAGATTTATAGAGGGATTTTCGAGGATTGCAACTCCGTTGACCAAAATGACTCGGAAGGATGTACCATTTATATGGGATGCTAAGTGTGAAGTTGGTTTTACTGAACTGAAGAAGAGATTGACTTCAGCTCCTATCCTTACACTTCCAGAGGGTTGTGAGAACTTTGTTATTTTCAGTGATGCTTCTAAAGAAGGATTGGGTTGTGTCCTTATGCAAAATGGGAAGGTAATTGTGTATGCTTCGAGGAAGTTATCACCAGCAGAGCAGAATTATCCTACCCACGATATGGAGTTAGCTGCCATTGTTTTTGCATTGCATAAGTGGAAACATTACTTGTATGGAGCAAAATTTGAGATATTTACAGATCATAAGAGCCTGAAATATTTGTTTACCCAGAAGGAATTGAATAACAGATAGAGGCGTTGGTTGGAGCTTCTGAAGGATTATGATTGTGTCATTTCTTATCATCCCGGGAAAGCTTACGTGGTGGCTGATGCTATTAGCCGTAAGGCTCATTTATCGTCCTTGGTATCTCGGGAATTGAGAGGTGATATGTTGTTTGCTAATGTTAGAGAAGTTCCTACTCTATATGGGGATCTTTTGGAAGCTCTGTTGAATGACAATGAGTTAAAGAAAATTAGGGAGAAAATTAGGAAGAATCACACCATTGAGGAAGCTACTTGGGAATTGGAATCTGAGTTGAGACAGAAGTATCCGGATTTGTTTGATCATTCAGGTAAGTAAAGTCCAAATTCAGGATGAATTTTATTTAAGGGGGAGTGAGTGTCCCCTAAACCTAGGCACATTTTGGTCACACGTGAAGCACGTGGGGTTGGGTTTGCATTGCATCTCATCCTTTGCTTTTTGGCATTTGGTTTAAATACGTGTTCATATTGAGATTTTTGATGAGCTACATTAATTTAGATGTTATTAACTTGATTGAATCATATAATGTCTACATAAAGGAAATGGGAGATTTGTGTAGTAAAATGATAATACTTGAATTTTGAATTGAAAGTATTATGAAAGTTGTCAAGGTGCTTAGGTGTAAATATAACCTTGAGGTGGTTGTTTGTTTGATTTCAAACTTGGAGGAGCTTAGGTGTAAAATGTTTTATATAAATATCTTTTTAGCTTCTCCAAGAAGCCAAATAAACCTCCTCAGTTTTCTCTCTTTCTCTCTACGTCTAGAAAGGTCCATAAACCCTAAGTTCCTTCCAAAAATCCCAGAAATTCACCCCTTGCTTTGTTGTTGATTCCAACTTCAAATTATTGCTAAGGGAGTTGATTGGAACAAGAAGAGCCGATTATATCTTCCTTTTATTTTAGTAAAATTTGGTAAGTTGTTATGATTCTTTCAAATAAATGTTCATCATACGTATTATAATGCTATTATGATGTTGTGAATCAGTTTGGTAAAGATTGGATCATTTGCTTGGGGTTTGGAATGAAAAGAAACTAATTTGGTTGAAGAAACATGTTAAAAGGTGATATAATGGGTTTAATTGAATTGGGAACATGTTATATATATGTTATGGGGTATGAAGGGAGTATATTATGGTTTAAAACCTGTTTATATATTGTTGTTGGCACTTTGCAGTAGTTGGACTGAGAGCTATAGGTGTTGTTTTGCTGTTGTTGCTGATGTTTGGCCAAGAACATCAGTTTATGGGCAAGGGCACGAGTAGTGGCCTGAGGCACGAGTCGTGCCTTCAGTCGTGCCTTGAATTTGTACTAAGTCGTGACCTTCAAGGGACGACAGTTTTTGGTGGGGGTGTAAATGAGCACGAGTCGTGCTCTACCCTGCAGCCTATGAACAGTTTTTGAAGCTTTGAACACCTAGTCTAACCAACATATAATGGAACACTCTTCGACCCAGATTCTAGTACAACTTTAGTACTACACTATGGAACTTTAAATGGTCCAAATGGATAATGGGAAAGGCTTTAAATAATGTCTTGAAAAGGGTTGAGAGGCAATTATGAAACTTGAACCAAAGTTAGTAAAACTTGGTATTTGAATATGATATTGTATATTTACGGGGTGACCTATATAGGGTTATTTGTTCTTAGTGCATAAAATGTATAGTGCACTACTTCAATGGTTTGGACAGGAGTGGTAATACCATGTTACTGGGTTATATATTATGTAACGAATATGTAGGACTTATGTGATATACCTGGTGCCATAAGCGTTTACATGTTCATAGTTGGTTGTGCACATAGTGTTTAAATACGTGTTGCACTGTTTCATTTGTTGAGCATGAGTATTAATACCATGTCATTGAATTGTTAATGTTCAATAGTGTTGAAATATATGTGCACTATTGTGATTGGTTTAACATGAGTTGCAGTACCATGTTATATATATGTATTGATGTCCCATGGGGTGGACTTATTTTCAAGTATATGTGATGTGCTTGAATATGGTATATCAGTTGATCCTCGGGGGTATAGGGAATACGATCACTTATGAGAAGATATTTCATAAGGTGCTTGTATTTCCTTATACTTGTGACCGCTCCCCCCTTTCTGTGGCCACGGATTAGGGGTACAGCTTCTATGGATATGTGCAGTCAGTTCATATTATAGCTGGCAGCTTATATGGTTCTCTGAAAGGGTGCGTATAAGATGTGAATATGCACCAGCAGTTCATAAATGAGAGGAGTATTACTCCCACCGTAGTACTATATATGATTCAGATGGAAAAGGTAAAGGGAAAGGTAACGTAAAGTGTTTACTGTTTTCCCAATGTGATCGAGCAACCTGTTTATGTGTTGCATATTGTATGGCATATTGTTGCATACATAATAGATTGCTGAGATTTTATCTCACCCCTTCTCCCTTTATTGTTTAGATCCCGCTGAGACAGGAGGACCGGACCGGTGAGACCGGGAAGGAGTTTGAACATCGTTTGGGTTGTCAGGGTATGTGTTGGTTTTGGGAGTTAGGAATGTTGTGGTGGTTATTCTTTTGGGGAAAGGTTTTGTATATAAAACTTTCATAAGCATGTTTCAGTTGTATTGTGTTGTAAGTAAACTTGAATTTGGTTTGTCTTATAGTTTGGCTTGTGGAAGCCTTTACAGTTGTAGTACTTGTAGCTTATACAGGTTATAACTGGTTTATCAGGTTGATAGATTGCCTCCTAGTAAAGAGGTTATTTTGAAATTGTTTTTAAAACGGGTTGTTTACTTTTCAAGTTAAAGTAAAGTTTTTTGAAATGGTATTTTGGGACTCTCCATCCTGGGACACGAGTTTATAGGTTCCGAAAGTTGGGAGGAGCCCACAACCACAACTTCACCGGCCATGACACCAACACTTGCCACCACTTGAAGGAAATCATCCAAGACCTCTTTGACAATGGAGAGCTAGAACGTCCCAACGTCATCACCAATCCTCTCCCTCATAATCCATGAAGAAGATGAAGCTCCGAGAAGAAATCTACACTTACCACTTTGGGGCTACCACTATCCTCTCCTTTTCTCCTTTGATAGAAGTAGATTAGGTTTTAAATTTTCAAGTATAAACTAGAAGAGTCGTTCTGTCTTTCTAGTACTTCTCACCTCCTCTAGTTTGTGTCATCTAAACTATCGAGTCTGTTTCAACTTCTCCAATTAATCAAAGATATTTTCTTTTCCTAAACACTTTCCCTAAGGTGTTCTACCTCATGTGTATCATTTAATTTATGCAAAATAATGGACCCTACATTCCCTAATCATCGCAAAAAAAATAGAGATTTCTAAGCGAGTTTAAGAAGAAAGTTATCCTTAGAAGGCTTAAGGGCTAAACATTACCCCTACTGAAAGTCAAAGATCAACAAATGAAGAAAGCCGAAGGTGCTGCTGTCATCCTTCATTCCAAGAAAATTGGGGCTACTCAATTCAAAACTTTGAGAGTACAAAAAAAAATCTCAAGCTTTCATCACCACCACAACAAAGGTGAAAATTCAAAAATTCATGAAGGACTCTCCCACAAAGAAAAGGAGTCAAGTGATACCAACAAAAGAAAAGAGGATTCCTCAATATCCTCCTACAACAAGTGAAGAAGACTTTCAGTATCAAAAAAATGTTTACCCTTAAGTTATACTAATGATTGGCTTTCTTCTCAAACTTATTTAGAAATTTCTAGATGATGCACGGTTCATTTAAAGGTAGAACAACTTTTCTAGATCCTTGAGCCAAGTAGCATTTCTTGTTGAGTCTAGGGTCTTCCTGTTAGCCACTCTCATACACACTCTTGAAATTCAAGCATCAAAACTGGGGCTTCCTATTATTTCCTCCCCCAGTCAATCTCTACTTCAATTCTTCAAAAATAATCAAATCTGCATTAAGAGCTTTCCTCTCTGGTTCTCACTCTCATCATTAGAGAATGCACTTCTCTAAAGAGTCGATGCTTGGATCACCTTCCAAAGAATAGAGTATGTCTCTCCTCAACTAACTTGAGATCTCATCACTCTCTTCTCAATAAAATTCTCTCCTTTGAGTTCTCTTCGAGTTAACATACTACTTTCAAAAAAAGAAAAGAAAAAAAAAAGACGTAAAAGAGATGCCCGCTAGATTGAAGACCAGAAAGGGCGGTCTAGGCAAAAACCAGGGTGCGTCACTAAGAAAAAAAAATCAATTACAAAGGGAGAGTATTCTTCAACCTTCTTTATCGAGCCTTATTCTATCATCTTCAAATCAAGAGAGCATACTCACAAGCCTATTCACAAAGTCATCAACCACTTGCAAGCAACTTAGGGCTTGAGACATCAAAGGGCCTTGGACATAGAGTCATTATGACAGTCGACAGATTTGTAGTTGTTTGCCTCCTAGAGACACGATTCAAGGGAGAATTAAGAATGAAGATTCGCAACAGGCCTAGATGTGTTCAGACAAGGTTACTCATCAAAATCCTACAACAATGAAGAGACAGTACAGCCTCACTGACTAGCAACAGATTCTGCAAAACCTGATTTGGTCCCAAGTTGTCAAACACAAGTTCACTCATACAGATCACCCATCTCAAATATAAACCCATACAAATGTCCCTACATTTCCATATACCATATACTCATACATAAACTCACCACCAAAATGACCAACTGGCCATTTACACGAACAGACGTGAGCACCACCACGTAAGTCCAGTTAAACAGCTAAAATCTAGAAAATCTACTTGAAATCTTTATGTGCTAGCTGGTGCAGAAAGGTAAGAATCATTCGGGTCTATTCGAGACCAGCATGCATCTATCCTTGCATTACAGGAGCCGACAGAACCTCCACCTCAACCAACAACTTCAAAGTCTATGACGGCAGCAAACTTCAAAGTCCGTGACCTCGGCAACGTCAACAACTTCAAAGTCTGTGACGGCAGCAAACAACAAAGTCCGTGACCTCGGCAGCAACTTCAAATTCTGTGACGGCAGCAAACTTCAAGTTCGTGACCTCGGCAGCAACGACAACAAAGTTCGTGACCTCGGCACAATGGCAACGTCAGTAACCTCGGGCGGCGCACTTCAACTACTTCATCAACAAACAGGTATCTTCAGAATTGGGTCAAGTCTTTGATTCCTCAGTACGATTTTACCTTTTCAAAAAAAATCCCTCTTTGATTTTCAAAAATGCTTTTCAAAATACCTAAAATAACCTTTTTAGTGTTTTGAAGTCGAACTACGTTTGGTATGATTCTCTCTTAGAGATACGTGGGTAGCCGTGCGGCACGACCATCCCAATGTTCAGAATGATGTCTTTTCTATCGACGACATGACTTCTTCCATAAGTCTTGTCACCGAGGGGCTCTGTAGACACCCCATTCTGAACCAATAATTCATGATTACACTACTCTTCGTCTCTCTTTTATGTTTTGATGAAAGCATATCAGTTTCGTTAAGTTTCTAACTAACCTCGTTAGTTTTGAACCTAACTGACTAACGGAATAACTGAAGAGGACAAAATAGTCAACCGACTAGTTGTCTCACACGGGACATACGTGTCTCGCGCGAGACAACCCCTCTGCAGAATATGCAGAATCACTTTCCTTCTCCGTTTCAACCTCTTTTTTGGATAAAACCTTATCAATCCGGTCATCCAATCACAGTTGAGTTCTGGAACCTTCCTTGAGTCTCCTAATCTTGGTGACAAAGTCATCCATCCACCTCTCCAACCCCTATAAATACCTGATGGCTTTCAGTATTTCATAGGTCCCCGATCCACGATCGAAAACACACAACACACACATTTTGTTGGTTTCTCTCCCTGAAAGATTCCTACAAAATCACCCTAAAATCACCTAAAGTTTGTTTATCAACCTTGTTGATCAACAAACATCAAAGAACGAATCAAGGATTGAGGCGAAGCTCTGTCCGCATCAAGATTTGACTCTCATATTGAGTCGAAATTCTGCCCGAATCACTTCTCGACCGAGAATCCATCTTAGAACCAAGTTCTAAATCAAATACTCCCTAAACACAAGGTAAACTCCTATATTTTTACACTTCTTCTTCTCAATCTCTCTATTGGCTTTTAGAGTAGTGTAATCCTATCAAAAGGATTAGCTTAGAGTCCCTTCAATCCATGGAGGTGATCTCGAAGCATATAATCCGACATTCCTAATCAAGAAATTGATTAGGGTTTTCTCGTTCCTTTATTTAATTAGTAATTATAAAGATTGATAATACTCAATTGGCAAGATCGATCTCCGGATTGGGTGGAATGGGTGCTCCTCGACCTTCCCATTCCATAACTTAACCCCCGAACCCTCAAATCTCTTTAAAATCTAAAAGGTTTTTCTTATTGTTTTCCTAAATAAATGATAAGTGGCGACTCCGAGATGTTAAAAAAATTCACGCATCGCTACAGCGACGCAGACAGAGCCCCAGAGTTACGAGCCAGTTTCAGAGACATATATGGCTATGATGCATTCAAGAGCTACTACTCGTGCTCAGAGGCATCTTCCCGTCAGACCTAGTATAAAGGAGAAGGCTTCGGCTCTCATCAGTGATGTTATTACTTATGTTTCATGTTTCAATTGAACTTGTTATTTTGTATGGTTGAATATTAATATTGTTACTTGTAATATGTATTTGTTTAGATCTCATTTGCTTACTATTACTAAGACAATGTTATGACTTATGTTTCATGTTTCAATCAAACTTGTTATTTTGTATGGTTCAATATTAATATTGTTAATTGTAATATGTATTTGTTTAGATCTTATTTGCTTACTATTACTAAGACAATGTTATTACTTATGTTTCATGTTTCAATCAAACTTGTTATTTTGTATGGTTGAATATTAATATTGTTACTTGTAATATGTATTTGTTTAAATCGTATTTGCTTACTATTACTAAGACAATGTTATGGCTTATGTTTCATGTTTCAATCAAAGTTGTTATTTTGTATGGTTGAATATTAATATTGTTAATTGTAATATGTATTTGTTTAGATCTTATTTGCTTACTATTACTAAGACAATGTTATTACTTATGTTTCATGTTTCAATCAAACTTGCTATTTTGTATGGTTGAATATTAATATTGTTACTTGTAATATGTATTTGTTTAGATCTCATTTGCTTACTATGCAATTTTACTCACATTTATGATTACGACTTTGTAATATGTATTTTTATGTTTCTTATATTTTTTAGCCAGATATGCCGCCTAGGAAGCAAATAGGTGAGGGCTCCTTAAGGAAAGGAAGAGGGTTGGCAAAAAAAAAATGAAGAAATGGGGTAAAGAAAAACTTAATGTCATATTTAATGAATATGGACAACCCTGTGGTGGCGAAAGTGCTCAACTAGCTACTCAGCTCGGGTATTTTGGGAGAAATGGGGAAAATTTCCCATTAACTAAAGATTGGTATGAGATGGAACGTACAGTTCTAAAGAACATATGGAAAGATGTTCAAGTAAATTGTAATCCATATTCCTTACATAAATCTCATGTTTACTTGATTATTATTTTTTTGACTTTAGTTTTGTATTCTAGTAAGTAGTCAAAAGTCTTATGATTCTCTAACAATTGTTCTTTTTCTTTGTTGAAGTATATAGGCTAATACCAATGCACCTCCCGAGTATGAGCAAATTTGCTATGTAGCTCTCAATAAACAATGGAGAGATTGAAAATATCAGGTGAGACAAGCATATAATAAGTATGCAACAGATGACTTTATTTACTTGTAATATGTATTCATGTAGATCTCATTTGCTTACTATGCAATTTTACTCACATTTATGATTATGAATTTGTAATATGGAAATATCAGATGAGATGTGCATATAATAGGTTTGCAACAGACGAGGAGCGATTGGCTCACAAACCTGATGCGTGTGTTGATTCGGATCAATAGGTTGAACTTGTTCATACGTGGAGTTCAGAAAAGGCTAAGGTATATTTCAAATTAATCTCAATCTATTATCGTGAATGTCTTATATGTTTCAAATTAATACTAATATTATCTTTTTTTTTCAGAAAGTATCTCAAATAAACCAAGTTAATCGATCAAAGCAAGAGTGTTTTAATAGGACTGGAAAAAAGTCGCATAGTCAACTCCGAAAAGAGGTTTGTCATCGCTCAATTTAGTTCTCAGTTGTCAATTAATGCTTCTTTTTGTATCGTATATAAATATATATATTTTTTGTCAAATAATTCTATTATAAATGGTAGAGAGAAGATGAGGGATTACCCACTGATCGAGTAAGCATGTTCATAGCTACGTGCACCGACAAAGTTAGTCAGGCTGCAGACGAAACCACCTCTCGTATGATCGTAAGTTAAAGTTTTAACCTTTTCTGTTTCAATTTTATTTTTACCTAGTATTTTTCTTGTATAGTGTTGGGTATGCATATTTTAATCCTCCTATTTTAGATTAGATTTGATTGATACCATAACCTCCTGTCTATTTTAAGGACTTTAGGACCCTATGTAATGAAGCTTAGACTTCAATTTTTTAGCTAAGTCCATTTTATAGAATAGGTTAAAATTAGGCCTGAAGAATGGCACAAGACTCATTGGATTTGAGGATGCAGTTCAAAAGTTTCAAATCGCACTCTCAACCGCTCCTAGCAAACCGCTTCTAGCAATTGCTTGGTGGAATTTTTTGTTTGAAACCGCCTTTGAACACCTGCAGTGCAACCGCTTTATAGAGAACCTCAACTTCCTTGAAGTTCCATCTTATGAACCGCACTCTGCAACCTCACTGGTGTTACCAACCGCTCTTGTTAAAACCGCATGTACACCAGAACCGCTCCAATGATTGAAGACTTGAAGTGAACCACTTTTTACCGTTGGAATTCACGTCAGTAATATCAAATGTCAACCACTAAATCTTGTCATGTGATTCAATGTCAGAGAAGATCTGCAATGATCTTGAAAAGGTGACAGGGGTCCTAACCTCATTGCTTGCAGCTTGAGTCTGATCAGCTTTATCTACAGCAACTGTACCACAGGACAAAAGTGGATATTATGGACCAATGGGAAAGCATCAAGTACTGTCCTTACAACAGCTGTGTCCAACGGCTATATCTTGGATGCTTGGGTATAAATACCTCCAATCTTCACCATTTAAAGATTGCTTGAGAAAATTGAAAAGTGTTGTGTTCATAGAAGCTGAAGCTCTGCCCAGAAATTATTCAACCCTTTGAATCTTCATCTTCATACTTCAAGAAATATTCCCCAGCCTAGAAATCAAGCCTTAACACCATCAAGAATCATTCTGCTCTCCATCTCAAAGATTTAAAGAGCCTTGATCTTGTTCTCACACACACACCTCACTTGTTTAATCACATAGATTAATCATTTGAGATACACTGGTTATAGTCTAGGATTTGATCTTCATAGAATAGATTTTAGATCTGAGTTTGAATACTTTGTAACTTGTAACCTCTCTCATACTCAATATAAAATCTAACTCTTAGAAAATCCAAGACTAACCATCTTGGTAGTGGACTTAGATCGTTTATCGATTGAACCACTCCAAATCGTGTGTTCTTATATTTCTGCATTTATCTTTCTTGTGCTTACTAATTATTTATCTCTGTCTCTGATTGATCTTATTTATAGTTATCCATTATTAAAAATTGTGTTTGGAGTTAACATTGTCAAAACTACACGTGTTTGTAAACTGCACTTACCAAAACCGCATCATCAAAACCGCTTTACAAACCGCCTCTCCAAAACCGCTTTGTATCTCTATTATTCCGTTGTGCATTTTACATCTCTACTTGCAGTTTATTATCAACTGTTAGCGGTTTTGTAAGCTTAGAGGTTTAGTTTTTAAAAGAGGGCAAAAAATTTGTAACAGCTATTCACCACCCCTCTAGCTGTATTTTCACCCTTGTTGCCACCTTTGGGACCAACAAGTGGTATCAGAGCTTAACACATTTTAAAACCACTGTTTTTCAAGCTTAACAGCTTATGTGCCGATTCGATATGGCAAACTCAAAAATGATGACAACTGTTAACTATTCACACATTCCAGTTTTGGACGAAGACGACTTTGACATCTGAAAGTGCCGAATGCTTATTCATTTGGAAACAATTGATGAGATGCTGGTGGAGTGCGTAATCAATGGCCCGTTCATTCCCATGAAGGCCAACACTGATGCAACCACCAATACAGAAACTCCAGAAGTCAAAAAGCCAAAAGATGAGTGGTCAGATGAAGAGAAGAGACTAGCTGCCTTGGACAGTAAGGCAAGGAATATCATTTCTGGAACCCTTCCCATTTCAACCCTTCAAAAGGTGATGTATCTCAAAACTGCAAAGCAGATGTGGGATGCCATAGAGAGCTACCTCGAAGGTGATGACGAATGCAAGGAAAACAAATTATATGCTGTTGAAAGATCCTACAACAACTTCAACAGAAAATCCAACGAAACCTTGCATCAAACCTACGACCGCTATGTTGAGGTAGTTAATGCTTGTAAATCTCTTGGCAAAACTTTAACTGATAAGGAAATCAATATGACTTTCCTAGCTGCTTTAGGTTCTAGATGGGTAAATAAAGCAACCTCTCTAGAAGACTCCAAAGTTTTGGGTACTTGGTCGTTAAGTAACTTGTACGCCAGTCTTAGAGTCTATGAGCTTAAATTAAGTGACATTGAAGAGATTAAAGGGAAAACCAAATCGCTTTCCATGTCCGTAGTGGAACATGAGGAAAAACCATCCACATCCAATCAAACCGCTGATTCTTCCATATCAACCTCATCACTCATCGAGATGGATGATGATGACTTTGCCATGTTTGTGAAAAGATATCAAAAATTTAGAAAATCCTCAAAACCTTTCACAAAAACATTTTCTAAAGGCAAACCTCCAGCAACATTTTCAAAGGCTGCAGATACAAAGAAAAAGAGTGATCTAGTTTGCTGCAACTGTAGAAAACCTGGTCACTTTGCATCTAAGTGTCCACAGCCTAAATACGAATACATGAAAAAGAAAAACACTCCTGCGAAATTTTCTCGTCGCAAGGGTATGGTTGCTGAAGACGAAGAGAATTCCAAGGAATTAGCAACTTGGATTGAAACAGATTCTGATGATGGAAGTGACGATGAAACCGAAGAGGTTAATCTCTGCTTAGTTGCAGATGCTTCTGATGAGTCAGATACTGAGT
The DNA here is from genome assembly GCA_022495995.1 of Adenophora triphylla var. japonica. NCBI lineage: Eukaryota > Viridiplantae > Streptophyta > Magnoliopsida > Asterales > Campanulaceae > Adenophora > Adenophora triphylla. Next base: position 40,012 of record JAFEMH010006963.1, read on the forward strand.
CAATCGAGTCGCTAGATATGGAGGAAGATGAGGTTTCTACAAAGCTTCCAAATTTTAAATTGGATGATAATATCAAACTTACTCCAAGCATTAAGATAGGAAATTGTTCGTATTCACGTCCCATTTTCCTTCTACAAATGTTCCACCTTCAAAAGCAATTCCAAAGAAGAAAATTTTGAAAAAGGTGGTGGAAGAGGTTTCTCCTGTGGAACATGAAAGGATGTTCAAGGAAGCAGAAATGATGATCCATAAGTTCTCTAATGTTAAGAAAGCTTTAAGTTTAGCTCATGATGAAATTTCTCAGTACAAGACGGAGAAAACTGTGATGAGGTCTGAAATTTCAAATCTTAAGGACCAAATCAAAAGTATGACTCCTCTTGCTGACCAAAACCGCATCCTTGAAACTAAGGTTGCAGCACTTCAACTCCGAAATGATGACCTAGTTGCCCAGAAACTCGATCTCTAAAAGATCATTGATGGGTGGACAAAGTCAAAAGTCACTATGGATCAAATTATAGATTCCCAAGTACCCAGTGGAATTAAAGATGGTTTGGGATTTGGATCTGGTGAAGAGGAGAAGTGTGCATCCTGCTGTGAAAAGGATGAGGAAATTTTGAAACTAACTAAAGAAATTCCTAAAGGGAAGCATGCTAATTCTAAGGGTAAAGGACATCGAAATTTTCATTATGTCTACCCAAAGAAACAATATGGGAAGAACTCTCAGATGAAGGCAAAGGATTCTGAGAGTGTAGCTTCAGAGGAAATGGCTTATGGAGTTGGCCGTATCCCTGCTCCAACCGCTTCTGGTGGAACAAGTGGTGCTGGCAACTGCAAGGCTGACCTCCCTTCTTCTTCGAACGCTCCTCCTGCCTTTAAAAACAAGAAGAGCGTTCCTAGAAAATACGTGGTCAAACCAAAGCCAGTTCCCTTTGTCAAAGCTGCAACTGTTCCTCCCAAACCGCATGCAACTCCTAAGAAAAGTAAGGAGTTAGTAAAGCCTCATGATGCTTGTAGCTTTTATAAATGCTCTGTATGTGATGGTTTAGGTCACAAGGCTGCAGAATGTCTTTTGCGGTTCACATCCAATGCCAGGAAGAGCAAACCTCCTTCTGTCAAACAGGTGTGGGTCGTGAAGGGTTGCTAACTTCAGGACCCAAGGAATAAAGGGGGACATCGTTCTTAATGTTTACATTTCAGGTCCTCTGCTTAATGGCTGGTCACTCCAAGGGTAATGAATGGTATCTTGACAGTGGCTGCTCAAGACATATGACTGGAGATAGATCATTACTTGAAGATGTCATTGAAGCTAGTGGTCCGTCTGTAACCTTTGGTGACAACAACAAAGGCAAGACCATTGGGTATGGTGTAATAAGGAGAGGAAACCTAACCATTGAGAAGGTTTCTCTTGTTGAAGGACTCAAGCACAACCTCCTTTCAATTTCTCAATTCTGCGACAAAGGAATGCTTTGCAACTTCACGTCATCAAACTGCTTTATCAAAGATAGCATTTTCGGAGTCACCCTACTCACAGGGATTCGTAAAAGTAATATTTACATTATTGATCTAGATTCTACATGTAGTATTACTAATCTCTGTTTTGTAGCTAAAAATGTGAGCGAGAATAGTTGGCTATAGCACAAGAGGTTGAGCCACTTGAACTTCAAGTATCTAGCAAAGATTGGTAGGGAAAACCTCGTTCGTGGTTTACCCAAAGTGGCTGACCACCATCCTGAGAAATGCAGTGCATGTCAACTTGGTAAGCAATTCGCGTCGTCTTTCACCAGCAAGACCGCTCCATCAACTTCAAGATGCTTACAACTGCTTCACATAGATTTGTTTGGACCCGTAACCACTGCCAGCATTGGAGGAAGTAGATATACTTTAGTGGTGGTGGATGATTATTCAAGATATACGTGAGTTGAGATGATGATTTCCAAAGATGATTGCTATGATATCTTAACCGCACTATTTAGACGGCTCCAAACTCAGAAAGAAGACGACATCATTAGTGTTCGATCAGATAATGGAATAGAATTTAAGAACAACGGTGTTGCTCAGTATTGTGATGACCATGGAATTGATCACAATTTCTCAACTGCTGGTGTTCCACAACAAAATGGGGTTGTGGAAAGGAAGAACAGCACGTTGATTGAGGCTGGAAAGACAATGATATCTGAAGTGAAGCTGCCTCGGTATTTCTGGGCTGAAGCAATCAACACAGCATGCTTCACTCAGAACCGCTCCCTCATCAACAAGACCTATAACAAGACTCCATATGAGCTTTGGAGAGGAAGAACCCCCAACATTGCATTCTTCAAGATCTTTGGCTGTAAATATTTTATCCTCTACAACGGAAGAGAAAATAGAGGTAAATTCGGAGCCAAGGCCGATGAAGGTATTTTTGTTGGGTATGCTAAACATTCAAAAGCTTTTCGTGTTTTTAATAAAACTAGTTTAAAAATAGTTGAGTCTGTCCATGTTACATTCGATGAGCATTATCTCCTTGAGCCACATTTGGCTCCAAATATTGCTGATGATTTTGCTGAGCATAATGAAACAGGTGAATCCTCTAGAACCGCACCTGAACCTCAACTGCAAAATCCAGCACCCTCAACTGAAATTCCCTCAAATCGTACTTTTGAAATCGCTCCTGAAATTCCCATTCCAGATGCAACTCCAAGGGAAGAAGAAGTTGAAAATTCCCCCATCCAGCTTATTGAACCTCTTCGTGAACTTACTTTCCATGACTTCGCTGAAGGATCTAACGATGTTCCTATTGAAGATCTTCAGCAAACCTCAGTCCAATCAGACTTACCCCCGGAGGTTCGTGAAGTCAGCAGTCACCCTCTCTCTAATGTGATTGGTGATCTGTTTTCCGGTGTTCAAACAAGGAGATCGAACTATGATGAACATACTTCCTTATTATCTCAAATTGAACCCAAGAAGATTGATGAAACACTCCAAGATTCCAGTTGGGTCGTTGCTATGCAAGAAGAACTCAACCAGTTTGAAAGATGCAAGGTCTGGACATTGGTGCCTAGACCTCAGGATCAAGGAGTGATAGGAACTAAGTGGGTGTTTAGGAATAAGATGGACGATAATGGAAGCATCACAAGGAATAAAGCAAGGTTGGTTGCACAAGGATATAGGCAAGAAGAAGGAATTGATTATGACGAAACTTTTGTTCCAGTTGCAAGATTGGAAGCTATCAGAATCTTCTTGGTCTACGCCTCTTTCAAGTGTTTCAAGTTATATCAAATGGAAGTGAAGAGTGATTTCCTCAACGGTGAACTGCAAGAGACCGTGTATGTTGCCCAACCGCCTGGATATGAAGACTCCAAATTTCCTAATCATGTCTACAAACTCCAGAAAGCTTTGTATGGACTTAAGCAAGCTCCAAGGGCATGGTATGAGACTCTTTCTAAATTCTTACTAGAAAAAGGATTTAAACGCGGTAAAATCGATACAACTCTTTTTATTGCCAAATACAATGATCATACTTTACTTGTTCAAATATATGTTGATGATATCATTTTTGGTTCTACTAATGAGTTACTTTGTAAGCGTTTCGAGAAGCTAATGAAAAGCAAGTTTGAGATGAGCATGATGGGAGAATTAACATTCTTCCTCAGACTTCAAATTAAGCAATGCGAAGAAGGTATTTTCCTCAGCTAAGCCAAATACACCAAGGAGTTAATAAAGAAGTTTGGATTAGAAAATGCTAAAGCATATGATACTCTAATGGCCACCGGCAATAAGCTAGATAAAGATTTAAAAGGTAAGAAGGTTGATCAAACCTTATATCGAGGTATGATCGGCTCATTACTTTATTTAACTGCTAGTAGTCTCGATATCATGTTTAGTGTATGTGTATGTGCACGCTATCAAGCAGATCCTAGAGAAGCACATTTAATTGCAGTCAAACGTATAATCCGCTATTTATCTGGAACCACTAACCTTGGACTTTGGTATTCCAAAGATTCGAACTTCGATCTCGTAGGTTATTCAGATGCAGATTATGTAGCTTGTACTATTGACAGGAAAAGCACTAGTGGTACTTGTCATTTCCTCGGGAATAGACTAGTTGCTTGGGCCAGCAAGAAGCAAGCTTCAATTTCAGTGTCAACCACAGAGGCCGAGTATATTGCTGCTGGAAGTTGTTGCTGTCAAATCCTTTGGATGAAGCAGCAGTTGGTAGACTATGGAATTGAAGAAGGAAATTGCCCTATCATGTGTGACAACACTTCAACAATTTCAGTCTTCAACAACCCTGTCATGCATTCCAAGACCAAGCATATTGATATCAAGTATCATTTCCTCAAAGACCATGTCGAGAAGAGGAATATCAATCTAGAGTATGTGGGGACAGACAACCAGATTGCTGATATCCTCACCAAAGCTCTGGACTCCAAGAGATTTACTTTTCTCAGAGGAGAAATGGGTATGCTTGAACTTAAATGATTCCATACTTTTTATTTGCTAACTTGTGTGTTGAGTATAGGTTGAAATTCTTATTGAGGATTCAAACCTCACCTGTTGAAACCGCGTGCGTCAAACCGCTTGCAGTCAAGACCGCTTGTAGCCAAACCGGTTGCTCAAACCGCATGCTGCAGCTTGACCGCTTGTACTCAAACCGCGTTTCAATATAAGAGTAAATTTTGTCTATTTATTTCTTATCTTTATTTATTATAAAAAAAACTGTTCAAATTCCTTTTATTTATTTTTTAGTCCTTATTTTGACATAAGGGTATTTTTTCAAATGTTTTCCCACATTTATTTCAAAATTTAAAAGCATTTAATGCTAAGGGAACATGAGGATTAAAAACCATCATGTCAGCCGTCATTGAGAGAAGTGCAGAAGGTGAAAGGGTACAGCAGTTAGCCATTTCAATCATTTTCTTCTGAAGCAACTGCCTGCACCCCTTCACCTATATAAGCAAGGTTTGGTGAAATTCTATACTTTTTACTGCCAAATCCTCTGCACTTATCCTTTTCTTCTACCAACTTCACTTTCTCTCTCTAAAACCTACAAAAACCTTCATTTTTGAAACCTTCAATCAAAATGACTTCAACTTCAAAAAGGCAAAGAGCCTCTGCAGTTACTAGGGCTCCCAAGAAGCCTATTCTGGATATGGTAACACCTTCTAACCCTTAATCTTTAAAATTTCTTCAAACTGCCATGGTTGAACTCAAAAACTGTTTGTATGCTTCATTTCTGTTTTTGGGTGATTTTGTTCTTGTTTGTTGTTCATTTTTAATGATTTTTGTTGGGTTATGTTCGGATTTATGCATAGATTCTTTATATGTCATCTATTTTATGATTCATCCATGATTTGGCCACTGATTTTGAGTTTTTCAGTTCATGCTTTTCGAAAACCCACTTCATGTTCTTGATGATTGTGGATGATTCTGGGTAAAGGAAGAAACTTTAATGATATATTGTTATTCCCCTTCCCAATGTGATCATTTTGATATGCTTTTTGTTGATTTTGGTTAAGTTTTTTATTCTCTCTGTTCTTGGTGTTCATGAACTGTTCTTCGTGTTCTTCATGAAACTCATGTGTTTTTCATGAAAATTCATATGTTTTGGATACCTTGATTCCTAAATAATGTTTTTCCATACTTAGAATAATTTTGGATTTTTTCATGAAATTTGGATTTCACAAATGTTTTGAAACCGCGTGTTCTTGAACCGCTTGAATCTTTTTGTTTCAAAACCGCTTGCCCCTTCTAAGGCTAAACCGCATGTTGGAACCGCTTTTTCAAACTCCTTTAAAACCACATGATGTTTACATTCTTTCTTGATTGTTGAGATTTTACTAAGTACATAGGCTGGACACCATAACCTTCCCCTACAAAACACTGCTTGCATGTGTGGGATAATTTTGGATTACAATGCCACGTACTAGTAATGCTGTTCTCAAATCCTCATTCCCTTTTAGTATTCATAGTTCACTTGGGGTTTGAATTTCAAACCGCACCATTGCTCAACCGCTTGGTGCTCAAACCGCTTGTGAACTTTAAATACAAATATGGATCTAACACTTAATATTTTACTTTGTAGGATCCAACTACCTTCCTACCTGGCTAGGAAGTGAATGAGGCTGAGCTGAAAACTGATGCTCTAGGAAGGGAACTGCTAAGGAAATTGAGAGTATCAGGCATTCAGCCCCTATTCACCAAGCAGCAGGATTATATTGTGCCTTCCTTTGTTGATCAATTCTATGCAACTGCCAAGCATGGATCAAGGGTGCTAGAAGAAGGTCAAAGAGTTTCTTGCCTAACTGCAGTTATAGAAGGCCTTGAGCTCTCCATTGACTACATTGATATCAGAAGGATTTTCAAGTTCAAGGTTGGTGGATCTCCTGTAGAAGTGAATCAAGTGATCCAAGATGGTGCTGCTTTTCAAACTGCAAAGGAGAAGACTATGGTTGGGAATTTTAAGAAAATCCCAAGGAAAGGATTTGGTGAGCTTATGAGCCACCTAGGATACTTGGTTGGAAAATTTGTTTGTGGTAAGACTGGGAACCACAACAACTTTACATCCTAACAATGGATGTATAGTTCAGCAATTTTTATGGAGATTATGCTGCATTGGCCAAGAATCCTCTACAAGGAGATACGTGACAGTGTTGAAACATATCAATCTAAGAGGAAAGGAGAAGAGCAACGATGGAGACCTTTCTGCCGGATCTTGACCGCACTCTTAATGGATTTTGAACATCTGGAGGAGATTACCAATAAGAATCCTGAATTGATGGTTGACTGTTCTAAAGAATCCCTGGGATTTCTCACCTGCCATTCATTCAGATATGCTAATGGGGATGCTCTCTACAAATCCCTTTATGATGCAGACACTTACCCCAAGAAGGAGCCTTATGAATTGAGAGACCCCTCAACCACTCCTCAAGCTAAGGGTGCAAAGCGGTCAAGGAAACCTCCAGCAGCTAGAGCTGAACCGCTCCCCAAGAAGTCCAAGACCGCTCCTGCATCCAAACCGCCTACATCTGATGGAGCTAGTCCCAACAAGGCAAAGAAGCAAGGGAAACCAATGCAGTTGGTTGATGAAGAATATGAGGAAGAAGAAGAAGAGGACCCCAAGTATTCCCAACTTGGTTGCAAGAGCCAAGAAAGCTAGAGATAATATGGTTGGGTTGACTGTGGAAGAGCAGATGCAGTTCCTCCAAGAGAAGATTAACAGATTGGCCAAGGAGCAGGAAGAGAAGAGGAATGCCAAGGTCAAATCCAATGTTGATGAAACCGCTTCACAACCTGAACTGCCTCCCTCCTCAAATACTTCCCCTGTCCAATCCCAATCTAATCCCCTCACATATCTCCTGCCCACTCTCCTGCAAAATCCAAATCCAAAACTCCTTCTCCTTCCCCTCTCAAAAATGCACCAACTCAGGAGGATACACCCAAGAAAAGGAGAAAAATGATTGCCAGAAAGAATTCCAAAAAGGGTAAACCAGTTGAACCCTCACCCCCTCCTTCTCTATTACCTCCTAGAAACTCCCCTTCACCTCTCATAAATTCACCTTCCCCCCAGAAAATCCCTTTCACATTTATCCTCCCAATCCACACATCATTCACCCCAACACTCCCAATCCATAAACTCCCAATACTCAAACCAAACCCCTCCTCATTCCAATGCTTACCAACCATGGCAATCCAAACCCTCAGCTGGACATGCCACTTCCAAATCTGTTAGGAAAGATCCAACTCCAACCAATTCCCCTAACCTAAACCGCTCCAAATCCCACTCTTCTGCAAATCTCTAACCCCACAGAACTCACCCCTCAGACAAAAATCCCCTCCTCCAAACATTCCTCCTTAAACCCAAACCGCCCCTAAAACTGCACATTTCCAAACTGCTTCAACCTCAACTGCCCCTCCAACAGACTACTCCCAAATCCTTTAAACCCTTAACCTCATTCAAGGCCAACTCCTCATCAATCAAGGCTACATCATCAAGCTAACCGCCTCTAATGCCTCCCTTTTTGAGTCCAACCGCTCCCTCCAAGCCAAGGTAGATTCTCAAACCCTTGAGATGGCTAAAGTTCAATCCTCTTTGCTTGATGCCATTAAGGGGCAGAGATCTACAGCAATTCCATCCTCTTCAACCGCTTCCCTTGATGAGACCGCTTCAGTTGTTAAGACCACTACTGAAGCTTGTTTCAATGCCTTTCAGAAATCCTTGGAAGAAGGAATGCTCAAAGCCTTGGGACATAAGGCATCCCTTGCTGAGCTAAACAAGATCCTTAATGAGCTTGGTGAAAAGATTTGTAAAGCCATTGAGAAGGATCTTGGAGAGCTAAGTTCCAAATTCCTCACTATTCTAAACTCCAGACCAGGGCAAAGCCAAACCGCTGTAACTCAAACCGCTCTGGACTCTCTGCGTGAAGAAGTGTTGGAACAGATTGACTTATTCAAAGTAGATTCTAAGGTCAATCTTGATACTGTTGCAGAGGAAGTAAAGGGAAAGCTCAATGAGATTTAAGATGAATTTAATGACCGCTTGAACAACCTCAAGGAAGGATTCAACTCCAAACTTGGCTCAACAATCCATGAGCTCAAATCCTCCTTGAAGGTATCTGTGGATCTTCAACCTATGGAGCAATCCATTCAAACCTAAACCGCAGTTGTACAAGAGGAAGTACATACAATTTTCAATTCCCTATACTCCTCCCTCCATGTGCAGCTGGATACCATCAAAGAAAATCTGGTTGAAAACACCAAAGCGGTTGGTGCCACAAATTCTACTTCTGTCCATTCTGTTAATGCTTTGAAGAAGCTAGAATCTACCCTCATCAGGACTGCTGAAGAAGTCAGAAGATTGAGGAAGGCTTTTGCACCTGATCAGTCAACTGCTGGACCGCGTGGAGCTGAGCATGAGGTCAAGAAACCGCGTCAGCAGTAACCGCTCCTCCCCTATAATTTTTTGAACCCCTTTTTTGTAAGTTGGACCGCACTCTCCTTGTATCTCCTTTGTCCAACTTATTTTTGATTCTTGTTGTAACCTTGTAATTTTCCTTCATTCCTGTATCTGTAATCACTTAAGGAATTAATGAAAACTGCATCATGGTTCCAAAACCTTGTTCATATCAAACTGCTTGTTTGTAGAACAATGAAACCGCTTATGGTCTTAAACCTCATTCAAATATTTTTTTAACTTAAAATTACTCTTTTGAAATGATGTTTAAACATTCAGTTTAAACTGCACTTTATACTTAAACTCATATTTTTCAAGTGCACTGAATGCATTTCTATACTTTTCAAGTTGTAATTTCCAATCTTTCAATAGTATAGAATCTATAGCTTAAGCTAGTGTGTGCATTGACTTGGGACATGACTTACTATGTTAATTCTTATGTACATGTTTTTACCAAGTACAATGTTTGCTTTTGCTGTAGTAGGTAATGGCATCAATCAAATAGGGGAAGATTGTTGGGTATGCATATTTTAACCCTCCTATTTTAGATTAGATTTGATTGATACCATAACCTCCTGTCTATTTTAAGGACTTTAGGACCCTATGTAATGAAGCTTAGACTTCAATTTTTTAGCTAAGTCCATTTTATAGAATAGGTTAAAATTAGGCTTGAAGACTGGCACAAGACTCATTGGATTTGAGGATGCAGTTCAAAAGTTTCAAACCACACTCTCAACCGCTCCTAGCAAACCGCTTCTAGCAATTGCTTGATGGAATTCCTTGTTTGAAACCGCCTTTGAACACCTGCAGTGCAACCACTTTATAGAGAACCTCAATTGCCTTGCAGTTCCATCTTATGAATCGCACTTTGCAACCTCACTGGTGTTACCAACCGCTCTTGTTAAAACCGCATGTACACCAGAACCGCTCCAATGATTGAAGACTTGAAGTGAACCACTTTTTACCTTTGGAATCCACATCAGCAATATCAAATGTCAACCACTAAATCTTGTCACGTGATTCAATGTCAGAGAAGATCTGCAATGATCTTGAAAAGGTGACAGGTGTCCTAACCTCATTGCTTGTAGCTGGAGTCTGATCAGCTTTATCTGTAGCAACTGTACCAATGGCTATATCTTGGATGCTTGGGTATAAATATCCCCAATCTTCACCATTTAAAGATTGCTTGAGAAAATTGAAAATTGTTGTGTTCATAGAAGCTAAAGCTCTGCCCAGAAATTATTCAACCCTTTGAATCTTCATCTTCATACTTCAAGAAATATTCCCCAGCCTAGAAATCAAGCCTTAACACCATCAAGAATCATTGTGCTCTCCATCTCAAAGATTTAAAGAGCCTTGATCTTGTTCTCACACACACACACCTCACTTGTTTAATCATATAGATTAATCATTTGAGATACACTGGTTATAGTCTAGGATTTGATCTTCATAGAATAGATTTTAGATCTGAGTTTGAATACTTTGTAACTTGTAACCTCTCTCATACTCAATATAAAATCTAACTCTTAGAAAATCAAAGACTAACCATCTTGGTAGTGGACGTAGATCGTTTATCGATTGAACCACTCCAAATCGTGTGTTCTTATATTTCTGCATTTATCTTTCTTGTGCTTACTAATTATATATCTCTGTCTCTGTTTGATATTATTTATAGTTATCCATTATTAAAAATTGTGTTTGGAGTTAACATTTTCAAAACCACACGTGTTTGTAAACTGCACTTACCAAAACCGCTTTACAAACCGCCTCTCCAAAATCGCTTTGTATCTCTATTATTCCGCTGTGCATTTTACATCTCTACTTGCAGTCTATTATCAACTGCAAGCGGTTTTGTAAGCTTAGAGGTTTAGTTTTTAAAAGAGGGTGAAAATTTTGTAACAGCTATTCAACCCCCCCCCCTCTAGCTGTATTTTTACCCTTGTTGCCACCTTTGGGACCAACATATAGAATACTTTTTCCATTTCTAACTTCATTTTCATAATATTAATTAAAGTTAAAATAATTATATTGAACATGTTGGTTTTTTTTTTACAGTTAACGCTCAATGATGCAATTGAAGATCTACCAGAGGAGGAACAAAACTCTCCAAGCAAGCACGAACAAATATTCACAAATCTTATAGGAAATGATGGTCATGGGATAGTGCGTTGTATGGGACAAGGTCTTACCAAATCTAGAGTGTTTGGTAATGCCTCAACTTCTCAAAGTGCTTCTGCAGCCCGTGTTGCTGAACTTGAGGAGAAGATGTCATTCATGCAAGATGATTATGCAAGGCGTGCAGAGGAATTTCAAAAGAAACTTGAGGCTCAACGCCAAATGATAGAAGATTTGCAACGTAATTATATGCAACAGTATGGAAATGGCAGTAATAGGCAGTGATATGTTTTCTCAATCCTATAAATCTAATATCACTAGTTGTTCACTCATAATTCACTATTTGTTAACATAACAGTAAATAATGGTCTATATTCCTCTCTCATTTGAATTGAAGTTGTGGTTGGGTGTTTTACAGAGCATGGTATTTGAGAGCTTCAATGTTCAGTCAGGGATGGAAGCCACAGGAAAGAAGAAAGAGTTGAAGGTCATTTGTAATACTTCGGAGTTATAATGCACCAAACAACTATATTAATTTGTGACTTATGCTTCACGTTGATGTTACTTGGTATATGTATAGCTTCTCATGTTTTTTGTTGATAGTTTATTACATTTAGAACTTGGTATTACTTATTTTTTTTTGGAGATGCATGCACGACCTATTAACTAACCCTTTTTTAACTCCGCCAATGCAATTGTTGTATATTGCATTGCATTGCCGATCCCAAGCCCAGATAAAGGAGGAGGGAAAGGTGGGACATTTACATATGTTGTATATAGCATTACATTTGCATGTATAAACATACTATTCTCTATTTTTAACTGCAAGTTCATACTACTTTATCAAATTGGGGGGGGGGGTGTTCTTCTTTATAATGATCTTTTTTTTCATGCAGTGTGCTAGTGTTGTTAACTTGAAGGCCGAGTGTGGGGCTCTGATTGGTGAAGGTCCATGGGTGTTTGTGGGGGTGCCAAATAGCATGAAGGTAGATTTTCATTTGTAGAATTCAATTATGGGGTTGGCTTTTATTCTGTACAGTTTTTCACAAATTTCCCTCAAGATGTCTCAATTCATTAACTAGGTGAAGTGTAATGGCCTTGGTTTGATGTTTGAATAGGATGGAAAATCTTCACATTGGTGATTGATTACCCATGGTATACCCATTTTATAGTTATCAGTTAGATACCATAATCATTTCTGTAATATCCCATTGCTTGTGCATTTACAACTTACCGTGTTGGGATTGAGTGCCTTAATAGTTAATATCATTTTGCTCCTGGAAAGTGTCAGACTGTCGATGAAAGTTACCAAGTGATAGGGTTGATCAAAGAGCTTCCTATTGGTCAAGCAAAGGCGAAAGCAATCTAGAGGTTTCTGAAACATTAATATATAAACTGGTTGCAAACCTATGCGTGATTACTGAAATCAGTGTGCAACCATTTCAAGGTTTTAGCTGAAATCCCTTATTGTTGTGCTCAATCATATAGTTTCTAATTGATTTTAGGTTGCTGAAAGAAGTTTTTATTATATGGCAGCATATTTTCAGTTTGGGTTTCCCATATATTCATCCAAGGCTGTTCGATTTTCTGTGGGGTACCTAGTTGAAGCTGAAGTTGATTCTGAAGATGAATCAGCAGCTGCGCAGGGGTTCACAGATGATAAAGTTGTTTGGACTTACACTTATGCGCCATTTGCAATGACACAAGTGAGTTGCTCAATCTTACTATTAGCGTAGTCGTTTAAGATTATTTTTTATTTTTATTTTTGTATTTTATTCCATTTGTAAAAATTATTTTGAGGATCAAAAGATATTTACATATTTGTCCTTACTTCTGCGGAATAATAGCTTTCGTTAATTTAAGCCTTGTAATAAGTGTAAATTTGGAACTCATGTTTAGAGATGTTTTTGAAACAGACTCTCCAAGGGAAACTTCGAAAAATAGAAAGTAGGACTCGTTGAGTTGAATGGAGTTTGTATTATTTAGGGATTTTTATGTGTCGGGCTTCGAAAAATTTGTTTGTTGTTGTTGTTGTTGCTGTTGAATGTTTTTGGGGTAAATTAATTATACAGGGAACGGGCTAAATTTATTATACAATGCACTGGGAAGAATGGTCTTGTTATTTACGGCGGCTTCTCTATATCCGCCGTAAATAAGATTAATTAGACGACTCGTCCACCAAGGGGGACGAGTGAATCATAGAGAGTCAAATGGGAGACGACTCGTGCTGTGTTGGACGACTCGTCTCTTATATACGGCGTCCTAGACCCGCCGTATATAATATTTCATTATATACGGCGGCCTAGACCCACCGTATATAAGATTCCATTATATACGGCGGTAACCTAACCGTCGTATAAAACTTCCTCAAATACGATTGTAATACATATGGCGTATTTGTATTTCATTATATACAGCGGTACATCAGCCGCCATATTTGCCCTTGATTATATACGGCGGCTGTATTTCCGCCGTATATACTATATACGGCGGTATATCCGCCGTAAATACTACTCCCTCCGTTCCTTTCCATGGTTCACACTTTTTGCAAATCACGCAAATTAAGGAAATAGGTGGGAAGAAAAAATGTTGTGATTGAAAAAGTAAAATAGGAGAGAGAATGAGTGGAGAAAATAGTATGAAAAGTGTTGTGAGTATAATAGTGAAACAGGAGAGAGAATTAGTAGGTGAAATAGTAAAGATTCTTTGTCATTTTAGAAAAGGTGAAGCTTTTAACGGGACATCCATTTTGGCAAAAAGTGAAGCTTGAAATGGGACGCAGGGAGTATATACGTCGCGACTTTATACGCCGCTCAATATACGGCGGTATGTCCGCCGTAAATACTATTTACGGCGGCCCGGTCACTATATACGACGGATTTTAACCGTCGTAAATAGTACTGTTTCTTGTAGTGACAAGTGCATTTTGAAAATTTCATTGTTGTTTAACATTTTTTTAGAATCCTATCTTAAGGGATTTATTTTGATTCGCCTCGTCGAGACGAGAAAAATAGTGTTCTCGAATTTTTTTTTTACTTATATATTTTGAGATATTTAATTTTGGAATTTTAGAGAAATTTAAATGATGACGTGGCACTATCTCCCAACTTTCACAAATATTACTAAAATATCACCGTTTTTTATAAAGTTATATCTAATATAAACTATTAGTTTATTTTAATTCAATATTTGTGATTGGTTTTCATGTTTCTCATTTTAATTAGGTTTTCATTTGAGCACCCTCATATACAGGGGCGGATTCAGTATGGTGCCAGGAAGTGCAAATGACGCACCTGACATTTTGAAAAAAAAAATTATCGAGTATTTATAAAAAAAAATAGGGTGCAAACTGTAATTTTCGAAAGGAGAGGGATGCAAAGTGTAAATATGTGAAATTTAGATACTCCGTAAAAAAGTTTTATCTAACTTTCACATATTTACACTTTACATCCCTTTTCTTTCAAAAATTACAGTTTGCACCCTATATTTTTTGTTTTTTGTACATTCTCACTCTAAATCATAAATACGTCAATGCTCTTATATGTATATATGTGGATATTGGTGTAGGTTATATCTAGCCATGTTTATTTTACCTTGGACCAGCAAAACACGTTCCCTTAAAGGCTCAAATTAATGGCTAGGTTACTATTATCGTGACTTGTCTCTTTGTATTGTATTGCTTCACCAATTTTTCATCTATCAAGATAGATGGCTATTAGCTATGCCTCCTTAAAAAAAATATATATATATGCCTCCTTCATTTTCATGAATACCTTCATTAATTAATTAGTAAGAACAAAAGTATATGTCAAGTGATTCACTAATTAATTTGAGTATATATAATTAAAAAAATAATATAATTAATTAGAAGTGCAAAAAAAAAAAACTCTGTTGAAGGGTGAGGAAAATGCTAAAAATACTAAATTTAACTTCGTTTAATATATTTGAAGTCAAAAAATAGATCCACTCATTTACATTTGGAACGAAGGGAGTATAATACATGCATGGATTATTCGCTTTCATTTTATTTCTTTTCGTGCTGGGAATTCTCAATACAAAGAGATTGTAGAGTTGCTACAAATTGAAATAACCTAAAGCTAACATTTTTGGTTCTCTTTTTCCTTTTTGGCACCATTTATCCTCAGTTTTTTCCGTCCCAAAATCCATGAATTTGCAGCAATATTTATGTAACAAAATCGAGTTCCCCTTTACATGTAGCCGAGTAATTAATCACTGCCAAATGTGCTCTTTTAGGGGCCGTTTGGTAGGTCGATAAATGACCGGATAGGATTATTAATTAGTCCAATAATAGTATGTTTGGTAGATTAAATGCAACCGTAGTAATTATCCAAAGTACAACCCAGATAAGCATCTGAACACTTCTTATCCCCTTCTTATTTATCCTAAAAAAAGGATGGTATTATTAATCTCTGGATTAATAACCTCTTCCCTGTTAATACATGCTAATCCTATCGGCCTACCAAGCGAGCCCTTAATGGTTCGCTTGAATACATTGATTTTGAATTAAATAAATATTCAAATTCTATAGAATATAAATAACTTAGAATTTGCTTTCAAAATCATAGCATTTTCATTATTTGGATAATGTGTGGAATTCAATTGTAATTATAAATTATACATAAAATAAAAGTTCAATAATAAGTCAAATAACTAGTTTAATCTAGTGGTATATGATTGTTAGTTATTATAATTAACAAGGGTTGATCAAACCTTACCTTGCTAATAACAAAAGTATAAAAATTTTATATTTTTTTTAATAAATAGTATATAGTGGTGGTTAACGGCGGCGGTAGGTGGTAGCCGGCGGAGGTAGTTGGAGGCGGTGATTTTCGAAAGCGGCAGTGGTGGCGAAGAGTGGCCGGAGGCGGCGGCGGTTGCCGGCGATGGCGGCCGGCGATGGGCTATTTCCGGCGGAGGCGGTGGTGGACGGCGGTGGGCGGTTTCTGGTGGAGGCGGCGGTGGGTGGTTTCCGACGGTATCGGCGGTGGCGGCGGTTTCTGGCGGCGGCGGGAGGTGGCACAAATAGTGGTAATTGAAATTTGTTGTGGTGGTGGTAAAAAGAATGTGAGTTGTTATTAATTGATCAAAATTTAGAATTTGAATTATTAGGATTTAAGATGGAATTAGTTTTATGGAATTGAGTGATTTAGAATTTCAACACAATTTCAATTCTAAATTTTAGTTATGTTTCCAAACAATGTAATTGATTTTGAAGTCTCCAATTCCAATTTCAAGCTATAGAATTGGGATATCCAAACATACCCTAACTCTATGGGATTTTCATGGTTTAAGCCAGCACTTTATTACTTTTTCATTCTCACTTATGTTTAATACTCTTTAATATTTCTCCAAAAATAAAAAATAAATAATAACTTTTTATCACATCGTTTTTGGTAACTATTTTAGGTTGGGCAATATCTTGTTTGTTTTTTCTTTTTCCTCTAATATTTAGAGATAATTTGATGCCAATCAATGTCGGCGAGGGTGATCTAAGTCTAACCACCTAATCACGAGTATAACCCATATATGCAAAGAGCAGTGTGTCCATAAAAACCAATATTACCGATAAATTTTTTGAATAATGCATGCTTTCTATTTTATGTTAATTAACTTAAAATTAGTTACTTGAATTTTACACATTGTAATTGGCTTCTCCCCTTCATTTTATCAAATCCATTGATTGATTTACTGAATGATATTTCTTTCAACAAACTTGTTATATTTTCCTTTTCCATTAGTTAGAAATGTATATGAAAGATATAAATCGAGTTACGAACGTGTATCATAACCGGGAAATGCCTAATGGATTAGGCCCAAAATATTATTCATATAAATCTCAAATACGACATAGGGGAGTGGGCATTTCCTACCTATGCTCTTATGCCTACTCGTCATTTCTCATTATTGGACGGAGCGGCCCTCCTAAAGGGATTGCCCGGTGGGGGAGGAGGCAAATTTGCAGTCCTATTTTCAGTACGTGCCTCAATGTTTCGTACTGTATTCCCAATCGTTGGATCACTGGAGGAAGTTGCGGTATGTCCGTCGGAAACCATGTTTGTGATTTGATTAGAGTTTCAAGGTTTAGCGTCTATCGTTTCCGGCAATGGAACCAAATTGATGATGCAGGAAACGATTCAGATCAGCCTCAGTCCAGCAATTAGGTTGATCTCCAGCTAATAGACCTGAAACCACGAACACACGACTAGCCGGATTGACCTCCAGCTAAGACCCTCCGGCGTGATGATGAGATAATGTGTATTAGGCTTATAAACTCAATTGAATAACATGATTACTCAAATAGCAAATAAGATATTACCCTTGAACGACGGATGTTGTAAGATATTTATAGTGTTGATGTAGGATCGTGTTGAATTTCTAGAATCACGGAAATAATGTTGGCGTAACTGACTTCGAGAAAGTAGGAGGTTGTTGCAAATAACGACATGGGTTGGCGCTCGTATTGGTAGGTCGAGGTCGATTGAATGTCCAAGTGGGACCTGACTTTGTCTTTTGGCTTGATAATAATTGTACAAGTATATGATCGTATGTCGGACGAAACTAGGTCGGGACCATGAAGGGTCGGACAATGAACTAGGTCGACTGATCGATGCTGAGCTGTTGGCAATGTAGCAATTGGGCTGGCCCATTCAATAATAGAGTAGAATGGTGACCGAAGTGTTAGGCTTCATTTGTTGGGTCGAATCCGTCACTTTTATTCAGTTGAATAAATATGAAAAAGTGATTATTCCGCATATAAAATTACTGTATTGGATTCTATTGGCAAATTAATTATTTTTGAACATACCAAAAGTGTCGAGTTGGGCCAAACGAGTAAAGCCCAATCACAGATAAACTTGGCACCCACATTCTCAATGAGACTGATCCAATCAGAACAAGGCCCACGGCCCATCTCACACATCAGTCGACTAAGCCCATGGTCCGACTTACAGGTCCCGACCTAACTTAATCCGACCTCATGATCCATGCTACAATTCGGGTACGAGCCATGCTCTACCCGACAAAATGTCGACCATTCCACGAGTGGCGACCTCGACCTAACTCAGCAAGTGACGACCTGACACTTGCCGGCTTATTTGGTTAATCAATGCTCACAACTACATCCCTACAAATCAGGGACCGTTATAGACACGTGCCCACGACCAAGTAACTGCCGCTATAATCTCGGAGGACATGTTGCCTCCCCAAAAATACATCACTCTTGCCTATAAATACTTCATCACTACCATACGGTGAAAGGTAACTGCCATTTTGTATTCTGAGTTCATTATTCAATACATTTTGTGCTATATACAACTGTGATCTTACTCTCACGCCCGAGCGTCTTCGCCGGAGACACATCCGGCTAGTCGTGGGTTCTGTTTTCAGGTCAAGAAGCCAGGTGATCAGTCCTGCCACGTGGAGGAAGATTGATAAGCACATTTCCTGCAGCATCAGTTTGGTTCCATTGCCGGGAAACGTGCTTAAGCTTGACCTCGAAAAGTTCATCAACCTACAACCATGGTAACCCCAGACGGGCATGTTGAAGATGCTTCTGAAGAATTCATTGAGGTGAACAACAACCCCAATACAAACGCAGGAAATCTCAATGTCAATGCTGAAAACTTGAACTTGCCTCCTCCCCCACCAAATCGTCCTCATGGCAGAGCCACACGCTCTACTAGTGTCGTTGACGGCAGGGATTGCACGACACGAGGAGAGGGAAAAGACATATGGATGGGCAAGAAGTTCCACCTCCTCCAAAGCGTCCAAATGCTCAGGTGAATGTTGGAAACAGGGCAGGTCCCTCCACCAACCCCATGAGCAAGAAGGAAATGATGTTAGAACGAGCTCAAATTTTGGCTGACTTGATAGCCATGGAGGAGCGAAGCGGGCCGACGTACGTTCGTAAAGGATTGCTCCCTCCCAAGTCTCCAACGGGCGGCGAGGCCGGGAGTGCTAGGCCAAACGAAGGTGTGGGACGAACGGCGAGGACGAGAATAGTACGTCGAGCTCCTACTATAGTTCATGTGCCGAGTAACGATTTAAGGGCTAGCCTCAGCGAAGCGAGAGAGCGGGGAGGCCCAATCGGATTTGAGGACTCGGTTAACGGCCAATAGAAACAGACATGTTTCCCCGGCCCGAGAACACGAGATCGGGGTCTCAAAGAGACGAAATGGGCATAGGTCGCACGTGAGAGGGGAAAGGCGCAGGTCGCCACATGGAGATCACGGGCGCGGGTCGCCGTCTGGCTGGCGAGAGGCGCGGGTCGCCTCAAAGAAGAATGCTGAGACATAGATCTCCAATAAGATCGAAAGGACCAATTCTCACGGGGACGAAGGAGTAGGCGGTGACTCCCCCGAAGTGAAGGCCGGAGGTCCAATCTTGCTCCCCCTCCCGGGAGATGAGAGACCCGATGCCGAGAGAATGGTTGTTGATGAAAAAGAAATTTGAGCAATGGGAGGAGGAGAAGAAAAAGAGACGGGAAAGGTTGAACGAATTGACTTTGCTCTTCGACCTTTTTCCAAAGAAATCGAGATAGCCGACCTCCTCCTACTTTCGGGTTGCCTCTTACGGAGAAGTACTGCAGGTCGACAAATGCCGGGAGCCACATATCACATCTGGAAGCCACTATGTGTTTTGTCGCCAATGAGGACGACAACATGTGCAAAGCTCTCCTAAGCACACTTCTTGGGGCGGCCTTAACTTGGTTCAATGGTTTGAGCGGTAGTATCACCACTTGGGCATGCTTGAGAACAAAATTCTTAGACCGCTTCTCGACCGCGGGAGCTCGGAAGATAACCGTCAGCGATCCGAATAACTTGGTGCGGGGTAAGAATGAAAGCTCGATGAGCTATTTCACCAAGTTCAAAGAGATGGTTGATAAGATAGAGGAAGACCTCACGGACGGAGAGGTAATAAATTGCTTCCGAAGTGGTATTTCCTCAGAAGACATGGACTACGAGCTCACATTCCGAATGGTCACAACTCGACAGGAGTTGTTTGAAAAGGTTTATAACGTCGCTCTTCTTTGAGGAAAGGAAAGAAAAGAAGAATGGTAAGAGCCCCGAGGTTGAAGTCGGCGACGATAAAAGACTCCAACAAGAATGGGGGAACAATAAAAATGGAAAGAACGAGAACTAGGGCGGCCAGAAAGGTGCCCGAAGCTTTCACTCCCCTCACGGTGAGTCGAACGGAGATTTTGAATGCTGTTGAACTGGCTCCTCCAGTCCCAATGAATCCAGGCAACAAGTTTAGGCGGGACAACAGCAAATACTGCGACTACCACAAAGACCTTGGTCATCTCACGAGAGGATTGCTTGGGATTAAAGCGTATCATCCGGAGAATGGTCGACCGGGGAGACTCGAAGCTTATGTGAAGAGACCTCAAGGCAGGGGAGGTGAGCGGCCAGCGGGTGGGCAACAAGGACCTAGGCAACCTAGGCGGAACACAGGGGTCATCAGCCGAACAAGCGAGCAACACGGCCATCAAGCATAAGATATTCCGGCTCAATAAGGCCCCACATGTGCCTCGAGGAGAGAAGTAAGAGATGAGGCGATCGGCTTCTACCCCACGAATTGGCAACTAATATGGCGGCTAGGGAGCAAGTTCTCGTCATCCCGGGTCTCATTGATGGATGTACGACGAGCGGACTCCTAGTCGACACGGGGGCTGCAAGGATATTTTGTTTTACAAAACTTTCAAGGAAATGGGTCTTAATGATGAGCAGTGGAGAGATATGATGGCGAGGTTGGAGGGCTTCACCAACCACCGAGTTGATGCTAAAGGCCGAGATAGTGCTCGACGTCGACCTAGGCCGGCACCCCCTCGGGATTGTCTCGAAGGTACAATTTATCGTAATTGATGTAAATAGTGACTATGCCGCCATACTTGGAATTCTGGACAGTCGCTCTTGGAATGGTAGCATCAATTCCTCACCGGCGAGTAAAATTCCCCACACTGCTGGAGTGGGTTGCGTACAAGGCACGGCTCGTGCTTATACGGATCATGTTCTAAGAGAAAGAAAGAAAAGGGAGCTAGAGATTGAGGCTGGCGATGGTTACTTGAAGGCTGTCTCGATCGATCACCAAAACTACCCATTGTCAACAATCACCGACGTGGTAGAGTCGACCTATCGCTCAAATGACGAGGTCATGCTTGAGTCGACACGTCACTCTAACACCACTGAGGTCGATTCAGATGTAGTTATGGTCGATCAAGTCGTCATAGGAGACCTATGCCTCCAGATAGACAATAACTCGGGGGCCCCTACCAACAAGGTTGCGGACAAGCTTGATGATATGATAGCTGAGGAGGCTCCACACTTGGGAGCTGAGGAAAGACAAAAGGTCAGGGAGATCATAGTGGAGACTCTACAATTCAGAGATGGACCAGAGCTAGAAGCTGTGGATGAGCTAGAGTCAGTCATTACCAACTCTTCCTACCCCGACCAAAAAATTCAAATTGGAAAGCAGTTATCAGTTGAGGAGCGAGCAGAAATTATCAAGCTACTCAAAGAAAGCAGTGATGTCTTCGCATGGAGAGTAGAGGACATGAGGGGAATCAAGGAGGAGGTCGCTGTTCATCGGCTCGAAGTCAACCCGACCATTAAGCCTAGACCCCAGAAATTGAGAAGCTTTGCTCGCGACAAGGAGGAAGCTATAAAAACTGAGGTACAAAAACTTTTGAGTGCAGGGATAATCAAAGAGGCCACTCATACAACGTGGTTGGCCAACGTGGTCATGGTGAAGAAATCAAATGGCAAATGGCGGATGTGTGTCGACTTCACTACTCTTAATCTAGCTTGCCCAAAGGACAGTTATCCCCTTCCAAGGATCGACAAGCTAGTTGATTCTATTGCTGGTCACTCCACCCTCAGTTTCCTCGACGCTTACTCAGGCTACCACCGGATTAAGATGCACGAGGATGATATAGTCAAAACGGCATTTCAAGCGGTGGGGGCATCTACTTTGCTACAATATGATGCCATTTGGTTTGAAGAATGCGGGTGCAACTTATCAGAGAATGGTGAATAAAGTCTTTGCCTCACAAATTGGTCGAAATATGGAGGCTTACGTTGACGACATGGTCATTAAAACCAAGGCCGGGAGTCACGTAGTCGACCTAAAGGAGACATTCGCCAATTCTACGAGCAAACGACATGAAGCTCAATCCCGGCAAATGTGTGTTTGGAGTGGGCTGTGGCAAGTTCTTGGGATTCATGGTATCTCAAAGAGGCATAGAAGCTAATCCGAGAGAAGATAAAGGCTTTAGTCGACATGAAGGCTCCTACCGGTGTCGAAAGAGATGCGGCGACTTAACGGAAGGGTAGCGGCTCTTGGTCGTTTCATATCTAAATCGAGAGAGATCTCTCCCCTTCTTCAAAGCGTTGAGGGGACGAAAAGCTTTGAATGGACGACCGAATGTCATTCGTCGTTCCAACAATTGAAGGATTATCTTGCTACTCCACCTCTGCTCGGTAGCCCGACGGCGGTGAGACTTTATTTGTGTATCTATACGTAGGAGACAAGTCGATTCTTTGCGGTATTGATTAGAGAGGATGAAGGGCTTGAAGCTTGTGTACTATATCGACAAAGCTTTATCGAGATGTGGAAAGCGAGGTATTACAACGGCGAGAAAGTCGCTTATGCTCTAGTCGTAGCTTCAAGAAAGTTACGAGCTTATTTTACGCTCGTCAATCGTGGTTCTTACCAATGCTCCTTTAAGAAAAATCTTGCACAAGCGGAGAGTTCGGGTCGACTACTCAATTGGTCAATTGCCCTCACTTGAATTTGACATTGAGTATCGACCTCGAAAGGCGTTGAAGGCTCAAGCTACAGGCGACTTCTTGGTCGAGCTTACGTTCACCAAGGAAGATGACGGCGAGCTCCAAAGAAAAGGGCAAAGGGAAAGAGCCGAGTCACAAGTCGCCATCACTCTACCCGTCGATTGTTGGAAGGTCTATTCGGACGGGTCGGCAACCAAAAATGTCGGTGGAGGCTGGAATTGTCTTGGTCGAGCGAGTGCAGGGCTGTTTACGAGGAATCGCTAAGGTTCAAATTTGACGCTTCCAACAACCAAGGCGAATATGAAGCCTTGATTGCGGCTATCGAGTATGCCAAGTGTTTTGGAGCGACTAAGATCATGGCTTCTTGTGATTCGCGGTTGATAGTCAACCAGGTCGAGGCGAGTATGAGGTGCTCGGTGCCACATTGATCAAATACTGCGACCTGGTGAAAGAAGCGATAAAGGACTTAGAATGCAGGAGATTCAAAGGATTGGAAGAGAAGATAACGAGGCCGATCTCCTTTCGAAACTTGCTACTTCGGATGAGCCACATGACGAGCCCGTCTCCTTCCTCGAAAATCCGGCTTATGAGAGGGTAAAAATTCGGTGCATAGATGATCCCTCAAGAAATTGGACTCGGGAGAAGTGTTGGATCGAGGAAATGAAAGCATACCTAGAAAATGGAGAGCTGCCGGATGACGAGAAGAAGGCTCGAGCTATCAAAAAGAAAGCTCCAAGGTATGTCATTCAAGGAGGCGATACATTCGGGAGATCTTATACTCGGCCATTGCTAAAGTGCATCCATCCCCAAGAGGTCGCCCTATTGATACACGAAGTGCATAGTGGAATTTGTGGTGGACACCAGGGGGCGGGACTCTTGCGACAAGTTAATCACATTGGGATACTACGGCCACACATGAGAGCGGCACTCACAACTTTGTTCGGCAATGTGATCAATGCCAAAGGTTTGCCAACCTTCCCCATATGCCTACAACAGAGCGAGACTCCTGTGATCGCGGCTTGGCCATTTGACATGTGGGGCGTCGACACGATTGGACCCTTCCCTCGCCCGAGGAAGCTGCAAGTATGTGATAGTGGCCATAGATTACTTCACCAAATGGGTTGAGGCCAAACCACTAGCTCGCATCACGAGAGGAGAATGCTATCAACTTCATACACGACTTCATTTGGTGTCGGTTTGGTTTTCCTCGAGCTATAGTGTCGACAATGGGTTACGGTTCTCCCGAGACTTTCGAAACGAGAGATGAAGCGAGTGGGAATCAAACATTGGAAATCCTCTGTCGCCTATCCTCAAGGAAATGGGCAAGTGAACGACAAATAAACTTGTTCTATCTTCGCTCAAGACTGGGCTCGTAGGTCGACGAAACAAATGGTTGGACGAACTCCCCTTGCTCTTTGGGCGGTTCGTACAACCACTCGGGGGCCTACGGAAACCCCTTTGCTCTCACATATGGGTCGAGGCCATGGCACCCGCCGAGCTCGAGATTCCCTACGGCTAGAGTTACCTTCTTTGATCAAGAGCGAGAATGACACCAACAGGTTGATCGACTTGGACCTGATCGACGAGAAGCGAGAAACAGCCTACCTCCGAATGGTCAACTACAAGCAGCGAACTAAGAGTTACCACGATAAGAAGGTCAAAGCAAGATCTTTCCAAGTTGGAGATTATGTATTGAGAAAGATTGAAGCAACGGGTAGAAGGACCCGACGAGAACAAGCTATCTCCTAGCGGGAAGGTCCCTATGTAGTCACTCGAGTCGTCAAGGAAGGAACCTACATGATAGCTCATCCTGGAGGTGACGAGTTGAAACATCCTTGGCATGCTACTCACCTCATCAAATACTACTTCTAGTTTTCAATTTCAAAGTTCAAGTTTGTGTTAAGGCTAGTTTCGAGTTGATGTAAGCATGATTCCTACTTCAATGAAAAGAGCAATTTATTCGATCAAACATAGTGTTGCATTAATATCAACAAGCTCGACTCTTAGTCAGCTTCGTTCTAACAAGCTCGATTCTTAATCAGCTTTGTTTATTTAACAAGTCCGACTCTTAGTCGACTTTGTTCTAATGAGCTCGACTCTTAGTCAGTTCATCTTAGCTCGACTCTTAGTCAGCTTCAACCTAATAGGCTCGACTCTTAGTCAGCTTCGTTCTAACAAGCTCGATTCTAAATCAGCTTTGTTCACTTAACAAGTCCGACTCTTAGTCGACTTCATTCCAACTAACTCGATTCTTAATCAGTTCAAATGGTATGAACAGGTTCGACTTATGGTCAATCTCGTTCACAAAAAAGTTAATCAAGTCTGAGGTCGACTAAACCAACAAGATCAAGTCGCCTCTAGGCTCAAATTGACTCATTTATATTATCTACATCTAGCTCGACATACAATATGGAATGAAAAGCATACAACATTCTGGAAACAAAAGTCAGCTATGATAGAAATAAGTCTCCCAAAGCGGGCTAAGACTTGGACAAAATTAACTTACAAAAACATTTTGCCTCCCAAAAAACTGGGCCAAGGCATTTGAATAATGTTAGAGCAAAGAAAAACAAAAATATTGTTTGAAACTTGTTCATTACAAATTCAACTAAACATCTCAGGAGTCCTGGCCGACATCAGCTTGGTCGTCGATGGCGGCTCGACCCTCTTCCTCTTCTTGTTCTTTGAGGGTCGAAGGTTTACCCGACTCAGAATAAATTTGTTCATCTCTTGTCTCCATAGCTTCGGCATCATCAAGCTCCGCCAAGACCACATCAAAATTTCTGTCAGGACGGGGGAGCCTCCACTTCTCACAATGATCTTCTTCATCTTCTGGGCAATAAAGGCCAAGTCGTTCTCAAGATAGGGAACAAGCGAATGACCTTGGCGAGCTGCCATGTCGTACTGGGACTCAGAAAACCAACGAGCTAATTGCTCGATGGTAGCATGGCGAAGGATCCACCGGTGCTCGACGGGCCATGTGCCTCTTCCCAACCTCGAGAAAGTCTTGTGCCCTAGCCACTATGGCATCATAAAACTCATCTCCCTCCTTGAACTTCTCCACAGCATCAGGGCCAGCCTTCTTCAGAGCCTCCTTCCACTTAGCTCGAGCCGAGTTGTGCTCCTCGTTAAGCTCCTTCAAAAAAGAATCTTTATCAGCAAGAAGTTTGGTGACGGTGGCAAGCTCAACCTTAGTCCTCTCATGAGCAAGGCGCTCAGCATCCCTCTCTGAAGTCACTTCCTTAAGTTTGGACTTACGAAGCTTCGAGGTCGGACAGGGCCTTTATCTTCACCATCTCATTGGCTTCATATGTATTGTCCAGGTCGTTGTACTTCTCCTTCAAATCCGCAAGCTCTTTAGCCTTTTTGGAGTAATCTTGAAGGGCTTGTCTCTCTCTCTCAATAGAAGCTCTCCAAGAGCTCTTCACCTGCTCGACCATCGTAAGATTCTGCATTTCAAAGAAACAGAAGAAGTGTTAGCTCGTGATTTGAGTGGATCGAGTAAAGGGATAAGCAACTACAATGAAAGAGAAAATGACAAGTTACCTCACTATGAGCCATTCCGGAGCGAGCGAGAAAATTCCTCGGGGTGATCCCCTTATCGGCCAAAATGGGCTAGGAGATCGACATCTATTGCTCTCCTAACAATCACTTGGCCCGAGCTCATGTCGGGATAGCGACGGCTCAGTGTTAAACCCTTCCGGTGGAGGAACATCACTCGGCCTCTTCATCTTTTCATCCAAAGACTCCTTGCTGGGAGGAAGGAAGGCTGGTGGAGGCAATTGGCTCGAGGACACAGACTTGCCCTTCTCGAGATCGGGACCTCTTCTTCGAGCTTATAGGACGATCGTCCTCTTCCTCCATATCATCTTCATCAACGTTGACGACCGGTAAAGGGCTAGCCCCCACCATCCCGGCTCGGAGGTCTCCATATTGGCGTCTTGATTTGGGTCGGAGCTCAGACTTGCCCTGACTGATCTGTGGGAATAATCACCTCCTTCATTGGCATCATTGGATTGGGTGCCGCTTTGCAAAGGGTCTTCCAGCTCGATCTCTTCCATCGGGATCATTCAGCAACATCCTTCGGAAGCAAATTGTTCCTAGCGGCGGCTTCTCTCTCTCTGCTCGCCTTAGCATTGGCGGCCCCATGAGCCCTCTTGGCTTTCCTCTTATCAGAAACCCCAACAATTCGCACCATGTTCGCTTCTTGTTCGGGAGTTAAAACTACACGACATCAAAGAAATCAAGTGTTAGCTCGACAATTCAAAACAGTCCTACGAGTAAATCATTGACGAGGTAATTGATACAATTCAAAGCGGTTCTATGTACGAATTGAATAACTCTACATACGAGCGAGCAATTTGATAAAGAGTTGCAACTCGAAATAGTTCTATGTACGAGCTAACTAAGTTCTACATACGAAGCGGACAACGGACGATCTAAGAGTTGTATATGCAGCTAAAAATAACGCTATGTGCCAATGATAAGTTACTCATGCGAGTTAACAATGGACGAGCTAATGAATGCAGGTCAAGTAAATCCTTACCACCAACATGCTCTCCGCGGTCTTTGCAGTAATTTTCATTCTTCTGACAAAATTGACAGTTCTCCTTCAACCTACCCAAGGAATGAAGTAACCCGGTCCGGATATACACAGCCTCTCAATACGGGAACAAGGGGTTCCACCACTCCATCCCGGGCATCATCCCGGCTTGGATGTAGTTATACTTGGTTGTCCCTAACACCTCCCGGCTAATGGGTCTTTTCGCGACCAACGCACACAACTTCCTATACAAGGTGCGGGTGCCGTGGAGGCTCCCGGTAGTTTTCCTCGTCAATAGTGTCGGACTCACTGCACGGCAAGGGAACTCCCATCCCGACCTACTCTCTACAAATACCACATAGGAATTCCAGTTTGCTATGTTTGTTGGGAAGGTTGGCAAACAATTTTGGAGAATTGGGTTTGGAAGGAGTACTAATCCCCCAATCGCCTTGTCGAGCTTTGGAGCGAAAAATTCTTTGAAGACTCTCATGCAAGGTTCATGGCCTAGAAACCTGCATACCATGGCAAAGCACACTAGTACTCTACAAGTGTTGGCCCCAGTGAAGAGGAAGAGCATCCATGCACTCCGAAACTCGTTGATGAAGGGATCTAAGGGCAACCTCAACCCCGCCTCAAGCTGTCCATAAAGAAGGCTACCCTAGTGGTATCAGTAGTGAAGCTGGTACGGAACTTGGCCATAAAGTCCGCCTTACTAAGGATGGTTATCCTATAATCCGCTCTACTTACTCCACAGAAATCATAAATCATATTGTATCGGGACTCCATATTCTTCTTCCCTCGAAGAGGCCTACTGGGTATATATCCTCTCTCGTTCTTCCCGGTACAACGAGAGGAGCCAAACGCATTCACAATTCGGGGGCCGGAAGAGGTCGAAGCGGCATTTCCTTCTTGAGTTGTCATATACGTACAAGAAGAAGGAGAAACGAGGAGTCGATCCTATGATCACATTCGGTCGACCTACCTAAGGGCGACCTAAACTCCCCTGGAAAACCTATTCTATTTCTAAGGAAGGAGGGCTTTTGGACGTCCCTAACATAAAACCAGGTAATATGGTCAAGCAGTTCATGGAATAAATGAAACACGACAACAGTTGAGTCGTCAATCACCACATTCTCAATTTCTCCTACAATGGGCAGCCCTATCTCGGTGTAATTGCAACCCCCAACTAGTCAAAATGGAGCGCGCTCATCTAAGGACATCATTCTCCACTCACCGTTCACATTCTTGCATGCCCTACGGTTAACGATGCAGTAGCCATACCCAAGCTCCTGGTTCACTACTAAAGGTCCTAGCCGTGGCGGAGTGAACACTGGCGAAATTAAAGCCCTAAAACAAAAATACAAGGGAAATACCTCAATTGATTGAAGAAAGGAAGTTCGTTCTTTGGAGCAGAGAGGCTGAATTTAAATCTTCTTGAAATCCCTTGATTATCGCCGGAGAAGAAGAAGTTCTAGAAGCGATAAAAGTTCTAAAAGAAGAGGGATTTCTCTATTTATATTTTCCTAAATTTGGAAGGGGAAAAGAAAATCAAAATTAATTTTCCGAAATTAAAGATTGAGGCGGTTTTCGAGAAGGAGTTCCAAACGTCAGAACTGTAATCATTACTAAAACCGGCGCTCCTTCATCTCCAACCGTTCATCACCAACGATCAGGATGTTGCCACGTCATCATAGTCGACCTACTTCAAAGACTAGTATCGACCTTCGAGTAAAGCAATTTTTGGCAAAGAGATCTTCTTAACTTCCAAGTCGACGAAGTCAACTCGAAAGTTGGGGGCCACTGAACATACCAAAAGTGTCGAGTTGGGCCAAACGAGTAAAGCCCAATCACAGATAAACTTGGCACCCACATTCTCAATGAGACTGATCCAATCAGAACAAGGCCCACGGCCCATCTCACACATCAGTCGACTAAGCCCATGGTCCGACTTACAGGTCCCGACCTAACTTAATCCGACCTCATGATCCATGCTACAATTCGGGTACGAACCATGCTCTACCCGACAGTCAGGTCGACCATTCCACGAGTGGCGACCTCGACCTAACTCAGCAAGTGACGACCTGACACTTGCCGGCTTATTTGGTTAATCAATGCTCACAACTACATCCCTACAAATCAGGGACCGTTATAGACACGTGCCCACGACCAAGTAATGCTTGCCGCTATAATCTCGGAGGACATGTTGCCTCCCCAAAATACATCACTCTTGCCTATAAATACTTCATCACTACCATACGGTGAAAGGTAAGCTTGCCATTTTGTATTACGAGTTCATTATTCAATACATTTTGAGCTATATACAACGGTGATCTTACTCTCACGCCGAGCGTCTTCGCCGGAGACACATCCGGCTAGTCGTGGGTTCTGTTTTCAGGTCAAGAAGCCAGGTGATCAGTCCTGCCACGTGGAGGAATATTGATAAGCACATTTCCTGCAGCATCAATTTTATTTAGCTAAATTGTGCATGTGATATATGAAAAGTTTGTCGACAAGTGTGTGTTTGGTGACTGTAATTTTAACCATATCTGTTTGTAAGTTTATTGTAACCCTAAACTTGGATTACATTCTATGCATTTATTTTTGAGTTTATAAACAAACAAATCGCACAGAATGTACCGACACCCCAACACAAATTTCAAAAGGGTCAAATTCTAGGGTTTGTAAATTCCCTAACCTTAGCATGTAACCAGGAATGTTAATTACAAATACCAAAATGTATTATACCCATATTTCTGTAAACCCTAAAAGTCAAAAGTACCCATGTTTTCTATTGATGAATTGTCCTTATCAAGAAAAAAATATTATTTATGCAGGGAAGGAGCCACTATTATACCCGTATGTTATAAGTAGCTCATGATTCTTATATGTTATAGAGGATAATCAGGGTTGGTCCTGTGTTAAATGGGGCCCTAGGATAAGTAGTCGGTTGTGGCCCTCATTTTTTTTATCCGTAATGGTAGATAAGCGATGACGTTCTAAAATCTTTATTCTCTACTCCTTATTTTTATCACGTTTTTCTTTTTGTTCGAGATCTTTCTTTATGTTTTTTATTAAATTTTAGCATTCTTTTCTTCAAGGTCTCTCTTTTCATCATTTCCTAGTTTTTAGATTTTGTTAATAAAATGATTGAAATTCTTAACTAGTGAAGATTGATAATTAGATTTGGTTAACATTTTTTATTTTAGATGATTCTGAGTAATTCAAATAAATATTGTAATAAAATTATAATGATAATCACAAAGTATTCAATTAACTATTAGAATAATATTAAGATGATAATTGAAAATAGAGAAAATTGTAAATAATTTAATATTCTAGAAAAGTACTAAAAAAATTGACCAATATAGCTGATTATACGCATCATTTAGTATTCTAGAAAAGTATTAAAAAAAGAATTCAAGCAAGATGTGAACAAACGCAAGAATAGATGATACTAGGAATCGACCTAAACCACTTGGCCACTTTAGTACGTATGTAAATTTTTGGGGCTCTAATATAAGTAGTAATTTTGGTGGCCCTAGGCAATGGCCTCACTTGCCTTGCACTAGGGCCGGACCTGAGGATAATGTTCTCTTACACCCCTAATCACGTGTAGCCAAGCTTTGCCAAAGGTTTATAACGTTGGCTGGTTGGTCAGGTTGTAATGGGTGGTACGGAGGGTTCATTGTGGGCCTATACGGGTAGACAGTCAGGTTTGATGTCATAATAGAGTCTGAGATTTCACTTAAAACAAATTGGTGCTAGAGAGGTAGCCCAAGATTCTTAAATGTTATAAGTAGCTCATGATCTTTATATGTTATAGAGGTTAATGTTCTCTTAAACTGACTACAACGTGTGTATCATTTTACATTTCTTTGTAGAAATATTGGAGTATATTTTTTATGATGAAAATAGATAGTACTAAGAAAATACAATTTCTTCTGCAAGATACTTCCTCCGTTTCAAAATGTTTGTCCCATTTGACTTTTTTGTTGAACTTTGACCACAAATTTATGAGAGATTAATCATGTTCATGAAATTCTAAAAGTTGTTGTTGATAATATTATTAATAGTGAATCAATAGAAATTTTTAGAATTTCATGAACATAATTAAATTGTCATATATTTGTGGTCAAAGTTCAATAAAAAAGTCAAATGGAATAAACATTTTGGAAAGGAGGGAGTATATTATAAAATGGGTATTAAAAATTAATCAGTAAGAACTAAAAAAAAAAAAACAGATAATTTCGCTATAGGGGTATTTGGTCTTTTTCACCAGCCGG
The DNA here is from genome assembly GCA_022495995.1 of Adenophora triphylla var. japonica. Lineage (NCBI taxonomy): Eukaryota > Viridiplantae > Streptophyta > Magnoliopsida > Asterales > Campanulaceae > Adenophora > Adenophora triphylla. Next base: position 71,692 of record JAFEMH010006963.1, read on the forward strand.
CTGCTTTCCTCAAAACACTACTCGTGTCATTGTGTGTATAAAAAAAAACAATAAAATTATTCCCTTGGACAAAATTATGGGAATTTTCAATGACATACATTCCTTTATTCTAACAAACAGTTTAATTAATTAAGGAAACAAACAAACAAACAAATCCTTAAATCAAGAGAATATATGACTTAAGTTACATGACATTATCTTTGGGGTTTAGTGAGTTTGTGTGAATGTGTTGATTAAATAGGCCAAGGAATGGGAGGGCTATGCAAATCTAATTTTATTCATTTATTTCAATTTTAATGATTTACATTTTAAAAATTATTAATAAATAATATTTTACATATTTTATTTGCTCAACTCAACATATTTTATTTTAGTTTTTTTTTCAAATTTATTTCTATTATTAATACAATCTAACTATTGTGCAATTCCAAATCCATCCAGAAGGAGGGGAGAGGTCTGATCCGTACTGTAAAATCTTTGTCGGAGGCTCCGTCTTTTTCCTACTCCCACATTTTTTTATTCTCCAATTTTTTTAAAAATAATAATTTTCACATTCTTTTGTCTATCTTCTACCAAGAAACATAAACCCTCCTCTTTGTCTTCTTTCTCCACACTATATTCCATTCCCCTCCCCTCCCCTCCCCTCCCCTATTTAATTACTCCTTCATCCCCTTATAATTTAAAACTTATATTTATTGAGTATATCTTATTTTACTTTATTTAATATTTTCTTCATCCCAATATACTTTGTACTCTAATTTTCATTGTTAACTTGATTATTAATATATCAATAAAAATATCATTATATCACCTCTTAAATTTTATGAACTTCATAAATATTTGATCAAATTTCAATCAAATAAATCATAAAATATAAATTGAACTATAGTTTTGTGGATTATCTCACTTGACAGCTTAAATAGAGTTGTTAAATTAAGTTTGTTGAAACTACCCTAATCAATATGATAGTTAATATATATTTTAGCTACCTTAGTCTCTTATCGAAGAAAAACTTGTAAGATTGATGTGACACATGTTTGGATTAGTATGTAATTATTTGATTAATTAATCCAACTATCATTATCATTATACAAATAATCCATATCTATTAAATTTGTCCATGGCAAATCGATATCGTTGAAACTTGGGTATGTCGTTTTCTACTTGACCAAATAATTTCATTCCCCATAAAAATGTGGGTACGTTATTTTTGTTTCATCTTGTTCATACTTCAAATGGGAAAATATAGAAATATGTCTCATTAGAATTTGGACGGAAAGATGGGGTTGTCTTAATGTCCACACATTTGTCTTAAGTACGGGATTAATATGACAATTAGGTTGTATAAGTGCATATCTGCATTCTTTACCTAACTAAATGGACATATTTTTATATTTTCCCTACTTCAAATAGAATCCCCAAGTAATTTTTCATTGTTAATTAATTCCCCATTATGATCCAAACGAGCCTTAGTTTATATTCCATCTCTCTATGTATCAAAATGATTTTTTCGCTTTTTTGCCGTTATTATGAAAGAAATTTGAACAAAATTTTAGATTGATTTAATTATACAAAAGCAAATCTAAAACTTGTTATTGGAACACCTCAACAATACTATCGATAATATTAGAATAATTAAATCAATCTGAAATTATTGCTCAAAATTCATTTGTAGTAATCGCAAAAAATAAAAAGATTATTTCGGGGTTGAGGGATTACTTAGCTAGTCACTAGCTAAAACATTAGCTCAATTATCGTTTTAAAATAATTATTTAATGCTATTTTTAATTTATAAAATTAATAAATATTTATTTTAAGATAGAAGAAATAATAACTCAATCCTTATATAACGTCTGGCCCCCTCGTACATAGGAAACATAGTAACCTACCGGATAAAAACACGCGTATACATTTCTCTGACTGGGGGACTAGGTATATGGCGTATACGTTAAAAATAAACGTACGAGTTTAATTCAAAATATATTTTAAAATTACGATGAAAAATATGGTATGAAAAGACGTGAACTAAAATACTTTTAAATTTGATAGGGGTATAGTACAATATTTATAAAATATATGGGATTACAAATAAGCTACAGTATATTTTATGCAGATAAATCAATATTTATTAGTTTAGTGCTAACTATATTAATACTCCCTCCGTCCCGTAATACTTGACACAGTTACTGTTCCGCACGGGAATTAAGAAAAAAGTAAAAAGGTTGATGTGTTGTGAGTGTAGATAGTTAAGTAGGAGAGAGAATGAGTGGAGAGAATAGTAAATTATAATGGTGTTGTGAGTATTAAAATAATGTAGGAGAGAGAATGAGTGGAGGGAATAGTAAAGATTCTTTGCCATTTTAGGAAGTGTGACTTATCAGTGGGACGCCCAAAATAGAAATGTGTGTCAAGTATTGTGGGACGGAGGGAGTATATTTTAACATAAAAAATATTTTATACATTCATAACTATATTTTTCATGTTATAATTAGCTATTATTATTTTAATTAGTTTGCAAAAATATTAATACTATAAATTAGATGGTAATAAATTAATTTGAAATTTTTGTTTTCGATGGATTTTAGTATGTGATGGAGTACTATATGTTTAACGTTTTTTTACAACTATACAGTTGACACAAAAGTACGAATTTTTTTAATTAAGTTTAATTGATGTAGGAGAAACGAGAGTTTTTCAATTATTTGTCTGTACATATTTTTTTTTTAATATTAATTTATTTGGGACAAAGTGAGTAACATATAGTAATATACTAATATGTATAAATACCCTCCATCGATCGATAATTTAGTAAATTCAAAAACATAACATAAAAGAGGCATTACTATGCTTGTGTAGTCGTATTCAAAATTTCACCGCGAGAGTTGTAGCACAAGCGATATTTGATATTTCATTCTAAAAAAATAAAAAATCTAAATTCTACCAAGTTTTCTTTACCTTTTCCTTGTCCTTGTAATTCTATGCGCAAAAAATATTCAGTTCAAAGTTAATGAATTTCAAGTAGGTATAACTTTTAATTGTGTTCCACATTCTAACCATAAGTTTTCCAACAATATATGAATAACAATTGAGTGGTTTAGGGCTGACTAGTGATTCACATCAAACTTTAAGAAGTAATAAATATTGACTAATATTGACCAACTGTATAATTTGTTATTGGAAACAAATTAATCATCAAATTTAACAAAGTTTAAAAGAGGCTTAATAATTTGTTAGGATGTCATTTTCTCTAACTAGCTAACGTGTAGCCAAATGACTTGTGTCCAAGTGGCATATTGAGCAGGTTTAAGTCTCTCTGTCGTATACGTCTTAATTGGGTTTGACAAAAACTCACATGAGAACATGAATACCCGTCTCATCCATGAGGACGGGCCGGATCCACGACCCGCGCCAAGGTGTATCGGCGCTCGCCCAAGTCATTTAAATGCCTTGGTCAGGATTCGGCCAAACAACCTTGTAAAAAGTAATAGTTACTATAACATAATGTAATAATTGTATGCATATAAAGTAATAGTTTGTATACATTAAAGTAATACATATATACAGAAAAGTAATAATATTTTTCCCTATGTTTTCTTCGTTTGGCAAATGTAATAACTTATGTATATGAATGTAATAATTTATACAAGTAAATGTAACACTTTGATAGATGAAATTGTAACATATTTCTATAGATAATGTAATACTTTTACATGTATCATGATAAATTTGAACTCATTTTGTAACTTATTGTTTGAAAACATATAGATATCTATACATATGTGTTACAATTATGTACAAATACTATTACATATAAATAACACGTTTGTTACATTTTAGATATAATAAGTATTACTTTTGCCAAACGAAGAAAACATAGGGAAAAACACTATTACTTTTCTGTATATATATATTACTTTAATGTATACAAACTATTACTTTATATGCATACAATTATTACATTATGTTATAGTAACTATTACTTTTCACAAATCGAAAAAAAAAACAAAATTTTAAAATTTTAAAAAAAACACTATTACTGATTATTTTGCTGATCCCAACGGTCAATATGAGCGTCTGAGTGATGCGAACATACCCCAGAAATTTGACGACGATCCAACGGTTAATGAAGCGGGAATTTGATTTTTAATATAGCGAATTTTTGGAGATTTTCGCCAGTTTTCGCCGCCGGCCATTTCTCCCTCTCCGGCAATTATTTGGAAGATCCCAACGGTCATCATGTGCGCCTAGGGGATGCGACCAAAGCCCAGAAGTTTCACGACGGTTAACGAAGTCGGAATTTGATTTTTACATATGCGATTTTGGTTTTGATTTTGCCCAGAATTTAAGCCCATTTGACGGATCATGCCCCATGGGTCATGGGTCAACCCGTCTCATGCATGAGACGGATCCCCTTGTTCTCATGGGAGACCACCTCATTGGGTTTAATACCCCCTGACTATAATTGATATTAGGTGGTTAAAAATTTAAAAAAAAAAAAAAAAAAAACTACTAGCTAACATCAATTTGCTACGGAAGTGCCATCTTCTTGTAAGAACTTGAAGTTTTTTCTACTACCTCTATCCCGGAAAATAGACTTACTTTGGTTTTTATGTACTCCTTACGTCCCACCTCAAGGTTCATATTTTTCTTTTGGGCCGTTCCACTTCAACAAGGTTCCTTTTCTTAAATGGAAAGTTTTTCATATATTTATACCCTTATCATCTCCATATATTTACAAAAAAAAACCATTCATTATACCTTTATAAATAAAGTTAACATATTTACAAAAAAATCAATCATTAACTTACTATTCCTTCCACTCATTCTCTCTCCTATTAAATCTTTTTAACTTACATTCTCTCTCCTATTCTCTACCACACATTTAACTTTTACATTCTCTCTCCTCAAATTTTATACCCATTTTAAAAAAAATTCGTAAAAAGCGTGTAAACCTCAAGGTGGAACCTTGAGGTGGGACGGAGGGAGTATAATTTAATTGAATTTCGATCATTATTTAATTATTTAATGAGGACAAACGAATAAATAGGGGAATTTATCAAAAACTACTTTTGAAAGATGTATATTACAAAAAAACCACACAAGTTGGATATTACAAAAAACTCTTTGAATATTACAAAGAACTGCTTTTTTTTTTTTTTTTGCATTTATCTGTCAAATAACTGATAAATGCAAGTTTAAACAAAAAATCAAGCACAAAATACTATTTAAAAAAGGACTTTTCTATTGTGTGCCCATGGGCACATGATAAGGATTATAGATTCTCTTATAATGTGTGTCAAATTAATACTTGACACATTACTGAAGAATCTTTGAATCATCTTTTAAAGATTCTTTTATAATGTGTGTCAAATTAATACTTGACACACATTACAAGAGAATCTTTAAAAGATTCTCTTGTAATGTGTGTCCAATATTAATTTGACACACATTACAAGAGAATCTATAATCCTTATCATGTGCCCATGGGCACACAATAGAAAAGTCCTTTAAAAAATTGATAAATAAATTTATCAGTTGTTTTAACTTAAAAGAAAAAAAAATAAAAAATGTAGTTTTTTTATAATAAAAAAACTTACATGTTATTTTTTTTTTAGTAAATAGCTTTTTTTTTTTTTTTTTGATAAAACTCCAAAAGAAAAGTCATATTACTATTTTTTAGGAGGAGTGTGTATTTGAAATTGAAAAGGCAAACTCCAAAAGAAAAGTCATAGTATGCTAATAAATTGGTTTGTGCTATTGTTATAAATGAAGGTCAAATTTTTATTAGTTCATATTGACTGAATAAGTATGTTTTTTCGTTTTTAAAAATAAATAAATGATTATTATTAAATAAATGAATTTAATTAATAACGTCATCTCTTGTAAAAAAATATAAATATTAAACACTCATATAAATTAATTAAGTTTAATTTGTGGAAAATTATAGAAGCTGCAATCGAATTTGCGTGCACGGCCACGAATTTTAAAGCATCCAGATATGCATTTCTTTTTCCACATAACTTTGTTCCTTAAAGTTCATTACATCACTTAGCAATAATTCAAAATTATCTACTATCAATCATATGATTTGGAACTATTCCATCGAGCTATTTATTCTACCACTCTATCAATATATTGTACGGTTTGTAATGTATAACATTTATACGTGTTTGAAAACTTTATTTTTTACGTACTCTACTAAATATTTTATATGTTTATCAATGCGAAATGTTTTAAATTTTTTAGTTAGATTTTTACATCACGTCACATATAGTACATATTTTACCACCGGAGTGGTGGAGATAGTAGTTCGCTCGTAGAGTAGTTCAAATCTTAATGATCAATATCATACTTCTTCCAGTTTAATTAAGTATTTTTATTAATTATTAGCATAAACGATTAGACACTAATTTATTTTTCCAATATAGAAAAAACTAAATAAAGGGAAAAGTGTAGCAAATTAAAGAGCAAAATCTCAGTAGTATATAAACAAATCCAACAATCATTTTCAATATGATTTAAAAAAGGACAACAGAGTTCTCTTTTCAAATTAAATACTGATCCCAATATATTCAGACATCATGCTTTCCTATTTTAATATGCTAATCTTTTGTCTTGTTATAAATGAATATTATGGAAAATGAAATTCCCTACTTTCCAGTTTTTTCTCCACTAATTAAATCACCAAATTTAATATGCTAGTGTCCAGTTATGTACAAACGAAGAATAATATATAAAAAAAAAAAAAAAAGAAGAATAATATATATATATACTCCTCCGTCCGCTAGTAAGTTGGTAACTACTTGTTTACACGTTAATTAAGGAGGGAGTATTATATTGAAAGTGTTGTGAGTGTGAAAATAAAATAGGAGAGAGAATGAGTGGAGGGAATAGTAAATTATAATGGTTTGTGAGTATTAAAATAATGTAGGAGAGAGAATGAGTGGAGAGAATAGTGATTTAAGGTTTCCTTTTTAGGAAAGAAACAAAGTGTGAACTTTGTAAACGGATGCCCAAAATAGAAAGTGTGAACTTTGTAAGCGGACGGAGGGAGTATATACCAAGTGTCAAACTACTATTGGTAGAGACATCAAACGTGATAATAGAACACATTCTGTCTTTTATTTCCTAAATTTATATTTCCCGCTCTCATAATTTAATGAAACTCGAACAAGATTGCAAGCTATATGAAATTACGGTTACATTTTGATTTCATTTGTAACGGTTTGAGTAAACTTGATTTGTTACGTAAGTATCATACATAGTTATCAATTAAGAATAACTGTTACAGGAACATTCACCTAACAAACTTAACGAGACTTTGTAGGCCGTTTAATAGATCACATGCTTAGCTCACGTGCCTGACAGACTTCCAACTTTATGCCCGCGGTCGAATCCGAATCAAAGCTAACCGACGGACCGCCTGATTGGCCCAATTGCCCTACATGTCGGCCCAAGCGTGCCAATAAAAGGTTAATCCATTGATTAATGGTCTGTACGAATCTGAAACAAATACAGTAGTAATTTTTTGGATTAGGAGTACATACTCCCTCCGCCCCATAAAACATGGGACATTTATTTACTGTTCAGAATGAAAAATAAAAAATAGTGTTATTAAAGTAGGTGTTGTGAGTGGGAGGGGAGAGAGAATGAGTGGAGAGAATAGTAAATTTGAAAAGTGTTGTGAGTATGACAAGTGGGTCCCATAAATAAAGAAGTATTAAAAAATTTTCTTTTTAGAAAAATGTGACTTTAAAGTGGAACGCCCAAAATAGTAAAATGGGTAAGGTTTTATGGGACGGACGGAGTATATCTTTCAAAAAATACTCCCTCCATCCCATTCAAAAAAAAAAAAAACACAAAATGAATCGTACACAAAAATTAAAAAGAGTAAGTGTTGTGAGTATACAAAATGTGGTATCAGAGAAAGAATGTAGATAAGGAATAGTAAGTCAATAGTTATTATTACTATGACAAAATGAGGTAGTATATATATATACTCCATCTGTCCCACTTCAGTGTGAATTTATTTTCTTTTTGGGACGTCCCATTCCAATATGAACTGTCTAAAATGACAAAGAATCTTTACTATTTCACCCACTCATTCTCTTTCCTACTTTACTTTTACACTCACAATATTCTCTCTCCTAACTATTCCTCACACTCATTCTCTCTCCTATTTAATTTTTCATACTCACAAACACCTCCTCCACCTATTTCTCTCTCCTACTTTTCCTTAATTTTCATGCCCAAAAAGTAGGTTCACAGTGGAGTGGGACTGAGGGAGTATATATATATGTATATATGATGAGCCCGGACCTTTTAGGTCGGGTCCAACGCTCGGTCTGGTCTAAAAGCCAAGTATGACGTGGCATACCATAGATCGTCATAGTCAAGATCGCGGATAGATAGACCGTCGGGGTCAAGACCGCGAACCTCCCAGACCATCCCAGTCATGATCACGGACAACCTGACCTTGTGAGAAGTGGCTCGCGCCATCTATGATCGCGACAATCATATTGGCCAGCGTACTCATGCAGACTCAGGTTAAAGCCAAAGCTTATTGAGCAAGCTTCCTAACGTGCTCTGACATAAAGAGAATCCAGAAGCTTATTCTCATCGCATTGAATGCGGCTCGGGGCGCCTACTATGCCATTAATGCGTCGCGCCCAACTCTCTTATGTACATGTTTCCTGTCCACATCGGCCACATCCCTGCAGTGAATCTTACTTTCTTGACGGACCCAATCGGATGCGAACACGTGTCCTTGGTCAAAGACAAAGATATCCTTAGGGCTGACGTCAGCGGTCAGCTCTCATTCCCTATAAATATCAACCTTCGTCCCCATGGACAAGGTACGTGCTAAAATATACTTGTAAGCCACATTGTCTAAGCCCTAAACGCACAACTCACTCAAGACATTTCAAGTCTTATTTTTTCAGTTAAATACCTCAGAGATCTTACTCTCACAGTTGAGGGCCTGAGCTGGATTAACATCCGGCTTTGTCCTTAACGGTGCTTATTCTCTTTGTTGTGTTCTAGGTACCAACTCAAATATCAAGCCAAATATCCTACCTTATTCAGACACCCCAAAATATGTGGCGTCATAAAAAAAAAAAAAAAAAAACATATGTATATATATATATTATATTCCCAACGTTCCATTCTATTTCCATTCCATCTTATTTAATAATGAACAAAGTTTCATTTTACGTATATCATTTAAAACAGCATACTTCCAAAATTAAATTTTTTAAATACTTTTTTATTTATTAAACGCACTTATCATATTCACAATAACTATTCACTAACTATTTTCTACTCTACTTTGTCTCTCATATCTCATTTTTATATTCACAATACTTACTCCACTATATACTCTCATTAATTTTTGTGGAGGACCAATGTTCTGCCTTTTCGAATGGGCGGATGCACTACTAGAAATTGTGTCTTTAGCGACGAAATTATCAGCGGCGGAATTATTCTGTCACTATACAGCGGCGAAAATGATGCTATAGCGACGAAATAAATTTGGCGTCGAAATTACCGACGGAATTTAATTCCGTCGCTGGATTCCGTCGCTAAAAACGAATATTCGTCGAATATTCGTTTCAATACAGCCACTAATGTGCGTTTGACTGGTCTTGACTTTACCGACGAAATTTTTCGTCGCTAATTCTTTTATCAGCGGCGGAATTAATCCGTCGATGTTAATTTAATAATTTTTTTTTATTTATCATTGGCAGAAAAATTTCGTCGATGCTAATTTATTTATTTTTTTTAATTTTTTTTAATTTATCAGCAGCGGAATAATTTCGTCGGTGGAAATTTATTTATTTTTTTTATTTATTTATCAGCGACGAAAACATTTCGTCGGTGATAATATAATTTATTTTAATTTTTTGTTAATTTATAAGCGGCGGAATAATTTCGTCGGTGATAATATAATTATGGATTTAATTTTTTTTTAATTTATCAGCGACAGAATAATTTCGTCGGTGTTAATTTAATATCTTTTAATTTATCAGCGGTGGAAACATTCCGTCAGTGTCTATTTATTTATGTTTTTAATTTTTTTTTAATTTATCTGTGGCAGAATAATTTCGTCGGTGGTAATTTTTTTTTTTTTTTTTTTTGATTTTTAAATTTATCAGCGACGAAAACATTCCGTCGGTGATAATATAATTTTTTTTTAATTTATCAGCGGCGGAATAATTCCGTCGGTCATAATATAATTTTGGTTTTAATTTTTTTTAATTTATCAACGACGGAATAATTCCGTCGGTGATTAGTTAATTTTGTTTTTAAATTTTTTTAATTTATCAGCGACGGAATAATTTCGTCGGTGATAATATAATTTTGTTTTTAATTTTTTTGATTAATCAGCGATGGAATAATTCCGTCGGTGATAATATAATTTTTTTTATTTAGTTTTTTTTTATCTTTTTTTATATACCTTTTTAAAAAAACCACTAATTAACAAATTCTAAAATATTATTTCCTAGTGAATAAAAAATTAAAAAATAAATAAATAAATATAGGGTAGTCCGTCACTCTTTTCTTCTATATACTTTCATTTATTTAGTTTTTTCTATCTTTTTTATATACCTTTTTTTAAAAAAAACACCACTAATTAACAAAGTCTAAAATATTATTTCCTAGTGAATAAAAATTAAAAAAAATAAATAAATATAGGGTAATCCGTCCCTCTTTTCTTCTATATACTTTCATTTATTTAGTTTTTTTCTATCTTTTTTTATATATCTTAAAAAACACTAATTAACAAAATCTAAAATATTATTTTCAAGTGAATAAAAAATTTAAAAAAATAAATATAGGGTAGTCCGTCCCTCTTTTCTTCTATATACTTTTATTTATTTAGTTTTTTCTATCTTTTTTTATATACCTTTTTTTAAAAAAAGCACTAATTAACAAAGTCTAAAATATTATTTTCTAGTGAATAATAAATAAAAATAAATAAATATAGGGTAGTCCGTGCCTCTTTTCTTCTATATACTTTCATTTATTTAGTTTTTTTCTATCTTTTTTTTATACATCTTTTTAAAAAAAAATCACTAATTAACAAAGTCTAAAATATTATTTCCTAGTGAATAAAAAATTTAAAAAAAATTATATATATAGGGTAGTTCGTCCCTCTTTTCTTCTATATACTTTCATTATTTTAGGGTTTAGGGTTTCGGGATATAAGTATATGATTTAGGGTTTAGGGGTTGGGGTATAAGTATATGAGATTTGATATTTAAGGTTTAGGGTTAGGGTTTAGGGGTATAAGGGTTTAGGGGCTATGGTTCAGGGCTAGGGTTTAAGGTTTAGGGGTATAAGGGGTTAAGGTTTAGGGTTAGGGGTTAGGGGTTAGGGTTAGGAGTTAGGGTTTATGGTTAGGGGTTAGGGGTTAGGGTTTAGGGGTATAAGGGTTTAGGGGTTAGGATTTAGGGTTAGGGGTATAAGGGGTTAGGGTTTAGGGTTAGGGGTTAGGTTTTAGGGTTGTGGTTTAGTGAAATTTTTTACAAAAAGTTATATAAAAAAAAAGTTAATAATTTTTAAAGAAATAAATTTTATAATAGAAAAAAAGACGGACAGACAATAGCATTTACTTTTTTTAATTTTTTTTTATAAATAAAACTACTTGAGATGGTTAGTTAGTATTGAAATTTTTAACAAAAAGTTATATAAAAAAGTTATGAATTTTTAGCGTATATGGTATGGGTTTTAGGGTATAGGTTAAGGTCTAGGGTATATATGTATATGGGTTATGATTTAGAGTATATAGTATGTGTTAAGAATTTTTTAATTTTTTTTTTTTTGATAAATAAAACTATTTGAGATGTTAGTTAGTAGTGAAATTTTTTACAAAAAGTTATATAAAAAAGTTAATAATTTTTAAAGAAATAAAGTATATAATAGAAAAAAAGAGGGTCGGACAATAATATTTACTTTTTTTTTTTTGATAAATAAAACTATTTGAGATGTTAGTTAGTAGTGATTTTTTTTACAAAAAGTTATACAAAAAAGTAAAGAATTTTTAAAGAAATGAAAGTATATAATAGAAAAAAAGAGGGACGGAAAATAGCATTTACTTTTTTAATTTTTTTAATTTTTTTTTGGATAAATAAGACTATTTGAGATGTTAGTTATTAGTGAAATTTTTTATAAAAAATTTAATAATTTTTAAAGAAATAAAGTATATAATAGAAAAAAAGAGGGACGGACAATAGCATTTACTTTTTTAATCTTTTTTAATTTTTTTTGGATAAATAAAACTATTTGAGATATTAGTTAGTAGTGAATTTTTTACAATAAGTTATACAAAAAAAGTTAAGAATTTTTAAAGAAATGAAACTAAAACTAAAAGTTTATGAGGTGTCTCATTAGTTGTTAAAGTTTCACGTGGATCACCTCAACCTATGGTAGGCTTAATCGCACACCTACTAAATTAAATCGGGACTCAGCCACAAGATATGCAGCTAGAGCAAGTCCAGGATCGATCCACGAAGAACGGTTATTGAATTCAATCAAGTCACACACAATTGGGGGGGTTTTGTTTGTTGAATGATTAAAATCCTAGACGGGAATTAAAATCTAAGTTATAAATAATAATGTAAAAGAACACCTTGGACATGCAAAATTATTCCCGTCTATCAATCAATATCACCGGAATGATTCTTTCTTTCTTTCCCCTAATTACTTGATCACGAGATATAAAATCCCTATCTCTTCTTTGTTAATAATTACTAGCGGCGACACGCTCAACTAATAATCATAATCAATACCAAAACCTAGTCGACACGGTCAAGATTCAAAGTATTAATTGATGAAAGTTTTAAGAGATTAAGATCAAGAAATCAACCTATTATTGTTTCAAACAGAATTAAAGCCAATTTTACTTTAATCACCATTCAAGATGACACATACATGAATAACAAAGGTGCTACAATGACAACCCTAGTCCGACACGATAAAAGGGAGATCTAGCAATAATCAATTAACAGGGTTAAGAGATTGATCAATTTCTCAAAACCCTAGAAATTGAATTGAATTAAGCACAAGCAAAATTGTAATTAGGGAAGAATAATAAAAAGAAATCAAACCTCAATTGATAGTCAAGACGGTTCAAAAGTTACAAATCCAAAGCAATGGAGAATTAGCCTTCCATGGAATTCAAAAGCTTGAATATTGTCTAGGAAAAACTAAGGAGAAGATAAGATAACCTAAAATACTGATAAGAGGTAGTATTTATACTTCCTCCCTAAAACCTAGCTAAAAAGGAAAAGAAAATACATTAAAAATAATTAAAACTGCAAAAATACGTCAAGCCAGCCCGTCAGGGCACGACTCGTCCTCCCAGGCACGAGTCGTCCCTTAGCCTTTCTTCAATGGGCACGAGTCGTGATGTAGGGGACGACTCGTCCCTGGTTGCACCCCCTTCTGATTCTGTCGTCCCCCCTTTGGGGAATAGTTAGGCCAAAGGGGGACGACTCGTCCCCTGAACCAAAAGCTCTGATTTCTTCATTTTTTTCTCTTGAATCCTTGGCTCACTTTCGAACTTCCTTGACTTGACTTCCATGGTGTAAAACTTGATGAACTTGAGCAACTCTTGAGGACCAAAAACACTTACATCATAAGCTCTCTAAAAATCTCTCAAATCACATAGTTTATCTCATAATCCTCACAATACATAAAATCACTCAAAATACATCAAACCTAGCTAATTACATGGAAATAACGAAATATAAGACCGGAAAACATAGGAATTACATAGTACAAATCCGCGCTATCAAATACCCCCACGCTTAGACCATTACTCGTCCCTGAGTAATATCCTAAACTCCAATCTAACACCGGTCTAAAATAGGTGCATGGAGGGTAAATGATTCCTAGTCTCCTCTAATCCGCCAACACAAGTCAATGAGAAATAACAATCATCGGAGTAATAGAAACTCCGTCTCCTTATAACACCAAAATATAAACAATGAATAATAAAAAAACTTTAACTTGATACCAACTCCCAATATAAAACGGTATCCAAGCTAAATTCACACACAAAAGCCAAGGGGAACTAAAAATGCCCTATGTTTCCCCCACGCTTGGCTCACACTACTCTCTCCCTCATAAAAATAAGAAGTTGATGCCTAGAAATTGTTTCCGGACATAACTTACCTCGTGAAAGCACCAACGCCCCCTTATTACTCCAAGAAAGAACGAGGGTTTCTATCCTATCTCCTCTAACCGAGCCTCCTACAACAAGTATGAAAATCCTAACCCGAGACTCCAAACCCCCCTTAGGACGCCAACACCGGTGAATTAACAGATAGAAAGTATTTCACTCACTCACCTTTTGCCTAGGTGCCGTTTTCGATTTTCACCTAGCCTCTCGTTTTTTTTTTTTTTTCAAAACACACTCTCTCCTTTTGCCTAAGTGCCCTCTCGGGTTTTCACTTAGCCTCTCATTTTTTTTCAATTTTTTTTATAAAAACTGTACAGATAGAAACAGATAGAAGATCCCCATACCCCCACGCTCAAACCGCACAATGTCCTCATTGTGTAAAATAAAGAGAATTTGCGGTAAAAACGAAAAGGAAAGGGAGAAAGAAATACCATCACCGGCGAGAGCTAGAGCCTTCCCCTTGATAATAGAGTTGCCGGGAAGAATGCCTCCGAGCACGATCAGCTGCTCTTGACTGCATCATAGTCACGTAATCCTCTGACACTGGCTCGTAGCTCCGGGCCTCTGGCTGTATCGCCCATGCCTCTAACTGTCGTGATCGGGCTCCCAAAATGGCCACCTCATCCTCTAGACCCTCAAAACGGTCCTGCACCTCCTGAAATCGAACATCCTCTAGAGCCTATCGGCTCTGCTCCCGAGCCAGACGTGCTCGCTCCTGCTCCTCAAAAAATGTCCTCTGTGAAAGCTGCTGCTCCTCCAGAAATCTCCTCATCACATCCCACTGATCAAAAGAACCCTGCTGCTGGCCCTGGTTCTGCTCTCCTTCATCGTGACCACCCTGCTCCTGCTCCTGCTCATCATCGTCCTCCTCATCAATAGGATCCATCTCATCCTCACAAACTTATCATATTGCACAAGCCAGTCTCTCGAATAAACACTCGTGCCCCCATCAACTTTACCGCCTCGGGCTTTAGCTCCCCCACACAAGCTGCCACAATCAATGTGATCATCCCCCTACAGAAATGTTGCCCTTTTTGGTAAGGGCAAATGCCTCACATCTCCTCATAAAAATATCCACCCAATCAGGAACCACCTGACAACTCCTCAACCCCGTGCGCAAGAGATTTACCATGGCAAGATTCAATTGAGCGGGCTCCCCATTTGCCAACCAGAACATAGCTAACCCTCTATAAAATAACTTTCACGCCGGGTGAGAAAGAGAAGAAGCCCTAAGAAATTTCTTAGTGTATGGCAATCCCGTGAGCTCCGTAAAGAAAAAGCAACTTGCCCCATCCGCATCCAACCAATTTCCCCTATGCTGGTCAACCCCCAAGACTCCCCTCAAGTCATCATAGGTCAATCTATAAGCTTCATCATCCAGATGAAACCGAATAACATTGGCATGGGACCCCTTTCCTACCTCCAAGGTTGAAAGAAATTCAAGGGAATATCTCAAATAAGTGTCTGCTCTTTTCCCCAAGAAGGTACCCAACCCGGCTTGGTTCATCAAATCAGCTACTAAGGTTTCTAAACCCAAAACCCTCAATACCGGTAAATGGAGGAAAGTGGTGACTTGAAATTTCCTACTTTCCAAATTCTGCCACTTTTTCTTTTGAGCGAAAGTCAACTGGGTCAAACCCATAAAAGGTAAGGAAGTATTAGGGGGAGTGGGATCATTTGGGACATCGGCGTGGGTGGTTTGTCTACCTCTTTTGTTGCTACCCCCTCTAACATCTCTTCCCCTAGAAGTCATTTTTTTTCAACACCACAAATCAACTACAAATCCTCCACAAATCAATCACACAGCAAGTGCACAAAACACACCACTACAATCACAAACCCCTTTCAATTTCCAACCGACCCACCTCGCTACAACTTCAACAAGTCCCAGCAAATTGAAAGTGCAAGAGAAAAGATGAAGTTTTACCTTTCAATTGCTCCCAAAGCAGTCACAACCCTCCTTGTATCCTCCAAAGTTAGCTTCCCACGAATTTTGACCAAAAAAATTTCGAATTTGACTTTCTAGGGCTTTGTGAATTTTTGAAATTGGGGTGAATTGAAGGCACAAATTGAAGAGGGTAGGTCGAAATGGGGTAAAGATGGTGGATTAGGGTTGGAGTTTGAAGAAAATAGAGAGATTTGGGTGGAATTTTCGAAATAGGGGTAGAGAGAGAAAGCTTGGGCTTTAATGGTGATTTAGGGGTTGAAGATGAAGGTAGAGGGAGAGAGAGACTCGGTTTTGGTGAGGGAAGAGAATGAGGAAGAAGGTTTTGGTTGTAGGGGTTGGAGGATGATAGATTTAGGTGGTGATAATGGTGAAATTGGTGGGTGTTTGTAGAGAGAGAGAGAAGAAGGAAGAAGAAGAAGGGCACGGCTTAGAAGGAGAAAGGGGACGACGGGACTGAAGGGTTTTAAAACCCTTGGTTTCTTTTCTTTTTTTTTTCTGAATTCTGGACTTCTCACGCCCCAAGGGACGAGTCGTCCCAAGGGGCACGAGTCGTCCCATTTTGCCCCCCTCCTGATTCTGGCGTCCCCCCTTTGGGGAATACTTCCTTTTGTCTTGGGGACGAGTCGTCCCCTGGGCCAATTCCACACAATTTTTTTTTTTTAGAACAGGCCCATGCTTTGATCCTTCTCCCTTGCTACTCCCTGCACAACACCACAAAAAACAAATACCCTTAGTAGCACCGATGGCTTTAATGATGAAAAAGATAAAATACAACAAAAATAAAAACTAAGAATGAATGATTAAATCCCGGGTTGCCTCCCGGTTAGCCGCCCTTCTTTACCGTCTTTAGCTAGACCAAACGTCAGGTAAGCCCCCGGCTAGCATCAAAGTTTAAAGTCTTTGACAAGACTCATAAATAAGGTCTACTCATAACTAGGATTTTGGAGATAATGCACCTCCACATCCTCATTTATTCCCACGCCATCATGATACAATTTTAGGCGTTGACCATTTACCTTAAAAACCTTGTCTCCGGAGAGACTACCAATCTCAACCGCACCATGCGGATACACCTCCCTCACAATAAAAGGTCCGGTCCACCGAGACCTTAGCTTTCCGGGAAACAACCGGAGACGGGAATCAAATAAGAGGACTTTTTGACCAACCTTAAAGTCCTTCCTATTGATCTTTTTATCATGCCAAGCCTTTGCCCGCTCCTTATAGAGATGGTTGTTCTCGTAAGCTTCTCTCCTAATCTCATCCAACTCGCTTATTTGCAACTTTCTCTCCTCACCAGACCCATCTAGGTTCATATTAAATTTTTTAATGGCCCAAAATGCTCTATGTTCCAACTCCACCGGTAAATGACATGGCTTCCCAAATAATAACCGATATGGGGACATACCGATAGGTGTCTTATAAGCCGTCCGGTAGGCCCATAAAGCATCATCAAGTCTAAGACTCCAATCCTTCCTAGATGGATTCATGGTTTTCTCAAGAATGGATTTGATATCCCGGTTGGACACCTCCGCTTGGCCATTTGTTTGGGGATGATAGGCGGTTGAAATCTTATGAGTAATATGATATTTCTTAACCAAAGCTTCGACCGTCCTATTACAAAAATGTGTCCCCCTATCACTAATAATGGCCCTAGGCATACCAAACCTACTCACAATGTTGGTCCTAAGGAAATTGACCACTACCCGTTAATCATCGGTGCGTGTGGGGATTGCTTCAACCCACTTGGAAACATAGTCAACCGCTAACAAGATGTACAAGAAGCCAAATGAATTGGGAAAAGGACCCATAAAGTTGATTCCCCAAACGTCAAAAATCTCACAATTTAAGACGAAATGTTGTGGCATCTCATCACGTCGACAAATGTTACCAACCCTTTGACACCGGTCACAAGATTTGCAAAAAATTATATGCATCACAGAACAGGGTAGGCCAATAAAAACCACTCTCAAGCACTTTCCTCACCGTGTTTCTAGCACCGAAATGACCACCGCATGCATGCTCATGACAGAATCTAAGGATGGAATGAATCTCACTATCGGCCACACACTTACGGATCACTTGGTCCGCACAATGCCTCCACAAATAAGGCTCATCCCACACATAATATTTTGCCTCACTCCGAATTTTATCCTTCTTGGATTTAGTCAGTCCCGAAGGGAACTTTTGAGACACAAAAAAATTGACCAAATTTGCATACCACGGTGCAGACGACTGAACCACCCAAAGAGACTCATCGGGAAACTCACCCCGAATTGAACAATGATTAGAGGGCTCATCCTTTTTAAGCACAAGACGACTCAAATGGTCGGCCACAAGATTTTCGGCCCCTTTCTTATCTTTCACCTCAATGTCAAATTCACTCAATAAAAGGATCCACCTAATAAGTCTAGGTTTCGCCTCTTTCTTGGTCATAAGATACTTAAGAGCAGCATGATCGGTGTAAACAATGACTTTGGTGCCTAAAACATATGACCAAAACTTCTCAAGAGCAAACACAACCGCCAACATCTCCTTCTCGGTTGTGGTATAATTCCTTTGGGCATCATTGAGGGTCATAGAAGCATAGTAAATGACATGGGATGCCCTCTCCACCTTTTGACCCAAAACAGCCCCAACTGCATAATCACTAGCATCGCACATGATCTCGAAGGGGCGAGACCAATCGGGTGCTTGGATTATGGGGGTGGTGGTCAACCTAGACTTCAACTCATCAAAGGCCCCCTTACACCTCTCATCAAAATGAAAATCAACCTCTTTTTGTAGTAAAGTGCATAGGGGAGAGGCGATTTTCGAAAAATCCTTTATGAAGCGCCGATAAAACCCCACATGACCGAGGAATGACTGGACCTCACGCACATTAGTGGGATAGGGGAGGGAAGAAATGACATCAATTTTCCTATCGACCTCTATGCCTTTCTTTGAAACCACATGACCCAAAACAATGCCTTGCTCAACCATAAAATGGCATTTTTCATAATTTAAGACCAAATTTGTTTCAATGCAACGGTCTAAGACAAGAGCAAGGTGAGCAAGGCATTGGTCGAATGAGTCTCCATGAACAGTGAAATCGTCCATGCAGACTTCCATAAAATTCTCAACAAAGTCGGAGAAGATGCTCATCATGCACCTTTGAAAAGTCGCAGGTGCATTACACAATCCAAACGGCATTCTCCGATATGCAAAGGTGCCAAAAGGGCAAGTAAAAGTAGTTTTCTCCTGGTCTTCCGGGGCAATAGGTATTTAAAAATACCCGGAATAACCATCGAGAAAATAGTAATACGCCCTTCCGGCTAACCTTTCAAGCATTTGATCAATGAAGGGGAGGGGGAAATGATCCCTACGTGTTACCTCATTAAGGCGCCGAAGGTCAATGCAAACTCGCCAACCCGTTTGCTCCCAAATTGGCACCAACTCTCCTTTATGATTTATTGAGACGGTGATCCCGCCTCGCTTTGGAACACACTGAGTGGGACTAACCCATTTGTTGTCGGATATGGGGTAGATGATCCCCATCTGCATTAGCTTCAGCACCTCCTTTTTTACCACCTCCATTATCGGTGGATTCATCCTCCTTTATGGTTGCTTGACTGTCTTTGCATCATCCTCCAGAACAATCTTATGCGTACACAAAGATGGACTTATGCCCTTAAGATCGGCAATAGTCCATCCAATTGCCTCCTTCCTTGCCCGAACCACCTCTACCAATTTCTCTTCCTGCACCTCATTCAGCTTGCTTGAGATTACTATCGGCAATGAATCATTCTCTCCCAAGTAAACATACTTCAAGCCCTCCGGGAGAGTCTTCAACTCGAGCTCAGGTGCCTTCTCAATAGACGGCACGGGCTTCCCTGGTGGAATTTCTAACTGCACCTTAGCATACCCCGGAGCATCACCCGAAAGGCTCATTACTGCTTCTTTCAGACTGTCGGAAAGTTCAAAATCTAACTCCGCAAACCCCAAGGTATTCTCTAAAACCGCCTTCATATCATCATTGGTGCCGCTCACCTCGAAAACATCCTCTACCACAGGCTCAATCACATCCATGAAACATAAGGAGTGGACGTCCTTTGGGTATTTCATGGAGTCAAAGATATTGAAATCCATAATTTGCCCATCGAACTCCATAGACAAAGAACCATTGGCCACATCCAACTTGGTTCTAGCTGTAGACATGAAAGACCTTTCAAGAAGAATGGGAGCCTTAGGATCCGAATCCATATCCAACACGTAAGAGTCAGCCGAAAAAATCATCTTACCAACCCGGACGAGAACATCCTCCACTAACCCCTTCGGATAAGCATTGGACCGGTCAGCCAACTGTATAATTACCCGGGTGTCTTGCAATGGTCCCAATTTCAGGTTCTCAAACAATGTATAAGGCATCACATTGATTGAAGCCCCTAAATCGAGCATTGCCTTGTGCTCCGATGAATCCCCTAGAGAAATAGGGATCACAAACATCCCCGGATCATTGCACTTCTTGGGCATCTTCCTCTGATAAACGGCAGAAACATGCTCATGGACCTTCACCTTTTTCTGACTCCTCAGCTTTTGATCTCTCTTGGTGGTACACAGCTGTAGCGTTGTGAGAAAGAAATTCTGATTCCTTTTTATTTTTTTATGAGTCGCCACCTATATTATTTGATTGGAAACATAGAAAAACCATTTGAAAGAGATTTGAGTTCGGGGCTTAGGTTATGAAATGGGTAGGTTTAGAAGGCATCCATTTCACCCAATTCGGAGATCGGTCTTGCTAAAGAAAAGAGAGGTTTTTCAAAAGAAGAAGTAAAAAAAGAATCTAAATACTACAAATAAAGGTCCATTTGACGAGGTCAAACGGAATGTAGAATCGATTGCTTCGAGACCGTCTCCATGATTTGGAGAGGCTCTAGGCCGATCCTAGATTCTATGGACTTATACCACTCTAACAATCAATTAGAAGGAAGTTTAGGAATTACCTTGCGTGAGGTGATTTGGGCAGAGTTTCGACTCAAATTTAGAGTCGACCCTTCACACGGACAGAGCTTCGTCTTGGTCCTTGGTTTGGAGATTGATGCTTGTTTATCAACAAGGTTGACAAACAAACTATGAGGTGAGTTTTTAGGGTGATTTTGAGGGATTCCTTCAGGGAAAGAAAACGATAAAATGTGTGTGTTGTGTAAATTCGAGGTTTGGGATTTTCGACTTCCGACCTCTGATCCCTTGGAAGTCACCAAGTATTTATAGAGGTTGGATATGAAGAAGTGGAGAGTTAAAACCCTATCAGATGGTTCTAGAACTCCTCTCCCATTGGTTGGCCGGAGAGATAAAGTTTTATCTCGAAAAGAGGTTGAAATCGACGAGGGAATTGTCGTCTGCAGTCTGCAGAGGGGGGATATCTCGCGCGAGACACGCCATCTCACGGCGAGATATTGCTCCTGTGGACAGTTTTGTCCTTTCCTCGTTATCTCGTATGCAGTTTAGTCCCAAACTAACGGTAGTTAGTCAAAACTTAACGAAACATGACGAAATGGTGGATTTCTACTTCTTGACTCAAAGCGAGACTTAGAGTGGTATAAGTATGATCCGATGTGTTCAGAATGGGGTGTCTACAGAGCCCCTCGGCGACAAGTCTTATGAAAGAAGTCATGTCGACGATAGAAAAGACATCATTCTGAACATCGGGATGGTCGTCGCCGCACGGGCCGCCCTACGTATCTCTATCGGAGAATCAGACCAAAACGTAGTTCGACTCCAAAACACGAAAAGGCTGCTTTAGGTATTTTGAAAATCATTTGAAAATCGCGGAGATTTTATTTTCGAAAAGGTAAATTCATACTGAGGAATCAAATCAAGACCCAATTCAGAATATACCTGCCTATCTGAAGATTCGCCTGTCTGGGCTCCGAACCTGCGGGAATCATGTTAGAACACAAAGGCTCACCTGTCCGGCCCTCTGAGTCCTGTCGGTTTTGTGACGATTCGCCTTTCTGGGCTCCGAATTGGGCTTTTTGTTGTTGGGGATGACGATTCACCTGTTTGGGCGTTGAATCGGGCTTTTGGTTCGACGATCCACCTGTTTGGGCATTGGACCGGGCTTTTGATCTGACGATCCACCTGTTTGGGCGTTGGACCGAGCTTTTGGTTTGACGATCCACCTGTTTGGGCGTTGAATCGGGCTTTTCGATGACGATCCACCCGTCCGGGCGTTGGACCGGGCTTTTTCTTTGATGATTCACCTTTACGGGCTCGAATCATGTGGATTGAGTTGATTTTTGGACCACTCGGTTCTCGGGCGACCGGTGCCGCACGGCGATTGTGCGGGCGTCACGTTTGGCCTGCTCCGTGACTTGCGGTGCCGGTTTTTCCACGTTTCCCTGCTAGTTTATCATTTCCAAGGGTAAATGTGTCAAAATTTTGAACTTTGACGTTGCGTAGACGCTTATTGTCGAGGACAATTTTGTCCTTTTCCAGAAGGTTTATCTCGCCGCGAGATATGATATACCGCGCGAGATATCTACTGTCGGGGCATATAAACAGCAGCTCTTGTTTATTTTGAAAACATCTTTTCCAAAATTCCCTCCCTAGCTCAAGCCAAGGTCGCTTTCTTTGCAATTTTCTCGTGGATTTGATTGGTGATTCTCCCCCTAATCCATTCTCAATCCCTCCTCCCTCCATAATCGAT
Organism: Adenophora triphylla var. japonica; assembly: GCA_022495995.1. NCBI lineage: Eukaryota > Viridiplantae > Streptophyta > Magnoliopsida > Asterales > Campanulaceae > Adenophora > Adenophora triphylla. Next base: position 94,510 of record JAFEMH010006963.1, read on the forward strand.
GGCTCAAGAACAAAGGAACCCGATTTTGGGGAGCTATTTGCTAGGGAAGGACTATCCCCGCGATGATCTCACCTTCGATAGGCACGCCCACATCTCTACCGCTGTCCGGGAGGGTTTGGTAAGAACTCTATCTTCACCTCTTGTTTCTTGTATTGCTTTGATTTGAATTCCCTTTCCTTTGAATTCAAAACTCCCTCAATGGCCTTTTGTTCATGTTTGTGCTTAGAGCTAGGTTCCCCTTGCATGCTTTAATTTTGTGCATTTCTTCGGATGCTTGTTGTTGCATTGTGTGCGTATGAGCCTCCTACACATCATGGATTGTAGGAGAGGTTGATTCGGATTATGATTGACATCTTTGGGCAAGCTTTTCTTGTACGCACGCCAAGTGTTCGATGAAATGCCCCAATGAAAAATTTCTTCTATTTCATTGATTTCTTGATTTGGAATGATTTCTAATGTTGCCCTCTCTGTTTTTCCTCTGTTTTGCAGTCGTACAAGCCAATTAAGAACTGTCGGGGGAGTCCGAAAATGGCTAAGGCGGTGTGGGACAAGATCAAGGATCTTGACGGCGTCCGAGCTAGGGTGGCCCAAACGGGTTTGTTGACTTTCATTGACAATCTCCGTGGAATAAGGCGGACTCCCAAGTTCTCCAGCTATTCGGGAGAGGTGGTGGGACACTACCCACACCGCTCACTTGCGCTTCGGGGAAGCGACTATGACTCCGACCGATTTTCTTGCTATCACGGGGTTAGGAGTTCATTGGCGATCCCCGCCGAAGTTTCCGAATTATAAGCTGCGAGTCCAATGCGGCGTGGAGGCGCTTGATTGGTTTCCCCTAACAAGGTTAAGGGGTATCGCTTGAAGTTGACACCCCTCCGGCGTCAGATTGAGGACTACTCGGAGAAGCCGAATGTGAATATTGATCGGTTGGTGAGGGGTGCCCTCTGGTATATCCTTTCTGAGACTATTTTTGCGAACCATTCATCTACGGCCCGTCTTTCTTTGTTACGCTTGTTGGTTGATCTGGATGAAGTGAGCGGCTATGATTGGGGCTCAGCGGGGCTAGCCTACTGCTACCATGCCATGGATGAGGCATGTAGGAATACCAAGGACTCTCTGTCGGGGTATTCTTATGCCTGGGAGGTATGCTCTCTGATTTTGTTTCTGTTCTTCGTCTGTATGCTCTATCTCGAGTTTTATACCGAAGTTTGATCTCGCTTTCTTGTGCGAGATATGGGGCTACACCTGTCTTTGGGCCGCATGTGTTTGAGTTGGAGAGCCGGACCCCGTTGTTCCCAGATATCAGGAGGTGGAGCCACCCGAATCGGACCGTTGATGAGGAGGAGGACCAGGATTGGACTTTGACGGTGGCGGAGGCGCGGGCTATGTTGGATACCTTTGAGTACGAGAGGTTGGGCCTGTATCCTTGGACCTTGTTAGAGCTGGAGGTGCATCGCGCTTGGGATGCTACCGGGATGCAGAGGATGCTGGCGTCTTTGGAGGGAGATACCATGTACCTTGGTGAGCGGGTCTTCCCACAGCATGAGCGGGGTAGAGAAGCGTATAGGGTGCCGGCGGATCCGCCGAGGTCGATGTATCCCACCCACTCTATTCCGGAGGACGATTATGCTAGTCTTCTGGTAGGGGATGTGGCGACGGCTTGTGTCATCCCCGGGGCTTCTTATGCGGAGTTTCTGCCTCGGTTGATGGGTCCTCTCCTGGTGGGGGATAGGCGATCACATGCTCGTGGCTCCGCTCTCGCTTCGCTTCAGTTCTTCCAGCCCCTAGCACTTCCTCCCAGCTACCGGGTTCTCTGTCTTTTGCCCCGGATTACGGCCCTTTGAGCTACATGTATATGATGGGGAGCATGCCGATGATGGGGCACATCCCGTCTCCCGATCGATTCCCGAGGGTTACCGCCTCCGCCGATGTCTCTTCGGTATGTTTCGTTTGTCTTGTTTCTCGTATTCGTCCATATAAGTGTATATGTCCGACTCCATCTGAGCATCTTCTTTTCTTTGATTTTTAGGTCACCATATCCGCGGCCGATTACAACCGTGGAGCGACCAAGATGGCTGGGTTGATGGCTTTGGTGTCGGATCTGTCCGAGAGGCTGTTCCAGAAAGCTTCTTCGGCGGCCTCGACAGTGGCCTCGGCTATGACCCCTACTTGCGGAGCCAAGAGGTCGAGGAGGGATGGTAGCCCCCGTGGAGGTGATGGCGGAGGTGCCGGCGGCTCGAGCGACTTGATGGCGTGATCCCCTCCCTTTCTCTCTTTATTTGATGATTTGATGATTCTACACACATATTGGCCGTGCACGCGGGCCTGCATAAATTTTTTTTTCTGGTACCTGTTAGGAACAAGTAGGTAGCACAAACAATGGTTTTTTTTTTTCTTAGCCCCTAATCCTAGGTCTAATTAGTTTAATTAACTTTCTCGACTTTCCATGATTTCGGAAATGGAATGGCCGTTAGGCCGCAATTTTGAGCCTGAATATGGTGTTTTATTGCATGTTATGAATTGTACACGCAGGTTTTTCGAGACTTGCTTCGTCAAGTCGGGGCTAGATTGCTGTTTGAGTAGAACTGCTGCTGCTTTGCCGTAGGGATATCTCGCGCGAGATAAGGTGTCTCGCACGAGACACGCTACCCAGTAAATCTCTTCCTTTTTCGAATGATTTTGACAGTTTTCCCTATAAAATCACCCTGTAGTCCGGCCAGATAACTCATTCTAGCTTTTCAAACTCTAGAGATATTCTGTTAGGGTGAAACTCTTGTCTTCTTTTTCAACCCTGTGATCCATGGCTTCCAAGGAGATTGCCCCAACGTCCATGATTGTCGATGATTTTTCTTTGTCCTCTGAAGTGATTGCCTCTTTCAAGCAAGCATCAAGGGATTTTGTAAGGTCGTTTCGCAACCGGTCTCGCAATAAGTTTATCGCAGAATTCGGATTTAGAATTCTTTTCACTTTAAAGAACCTCCAACCGGATTGGAAGTTATTGCAGGGTGCTGCTCGATTTTGGGATCCCTCTATTCATCTTTTCAATTTTTCTTTGAATGAGATGGTGCCTACCGTGGAGGAATTCGCTATTATCTTGGATATGCCTTTGTGGCGAGATTGCTTTGTTCCTAAGTATCATAGGAATCATTCGGAGGCTTTGAATGAATTGTTAGGGATCCCCCTTGATACTTGCTATGAGTTGGTTCACCGCAAGTGGGTTGATTGCTCCTCTTTCCCGGGACGCTTCAGCGGTGATTCTGATGATGATGCTTTTCATGTCCATAAGCGGAACTTTCTGGCTCTTTCTCTTTTCGGAGATGTTTTGTTTACGTGTAGGGATGGCTTGGTCGATTCCCAACTGGTGGAAGTTGTTCTGCAGGCTAGGAAACGTTCTAGGAACATTATTCCGCTAATCTTGGGTGAGACCCTTCATGGTCTTGATGAGCTGCATAGGGCGGCGTCATGACTCAAGGGAGTCCCCTCACATTGACTATTTGGCTTAGGGAGCATCTCAAGTTGATAGGTCCCCCATTGGAATATTCTCCTTTTACATATCATACGAAAGTTGTTGATCAAAGATCTTTCGGCGGATGAATGGTTTGAGTTGATTGCGAAGACCGAAGCTGCCGATATTCTCTGGTGTCCACCTTATTGGAGGTTGAACAAGTATGTTGCCAATACCAAGGGTTTTGACGGGGTTGTTCTTAGGTTTGCGAGATTCCTCCTTCTACTTTCCCAAGCGGGTGCTCAGTCGGTTTGGTCGCGACGGGACACTTATCTTTTCGAAGGAGCTTCTCGTGTAGTGTCTTATATTGGTGTAGAGTTTGCGCAGTGCTAGCTCAAGCATGGGGTGTAGGAACTAATCGGGACCGTTGGTCGAACCTTCGGACTTTTAATGCAAGCATCTTCTGTACGACAAATATTTGGATTGGTTCCTCCATACCGGTCATCCTAGTGCGAGAGAAGATTGATGACTTGCGGCTTTCGGCTTGCTAAGAGATTCTTTTGTAGCTAGCGGTATCTTGCGAAGGAGCGAGGCTCGGTCGATCCACTGCTAATGTGCGGCTGATCCTACTCGGGATTTTCTTGATGGGGATTGGTACGAGAGGCGAGGCAAGGGAATGCACGGAAAGACGCAAGCTTTGGATAGGCCTCATGTCTTCAAGAGATTGTCGGAATCTCTGTCTTTGATCGTCTCGAGGATGTTACGCTTTGAGAGGCTCAAAGCGCAAGGAGGATCACGGCGACGGTGGAGACCATGTCCGCCAGGCCAACCAAGTCAATGAAAGGCTAGATCTTTAGGAGTACCAAGAGATTGCTTTGATAGATCAATTGTTTACTTGCTTTATTAGTATTATTTTTTTCAAGTTTGTTAGCTTAGCAAATTAGTCGTTGTGGTTAGGATTTCCCTATTGTCATTAATGAAATGCATTCGATTAATAAAAGGGACAACTTTGATTTATTTATTTGATTAGACCGAACCCGAAGAAATTTGCCTACGTTCCTCTTTTACGGCAATTAAACAAGAGGCTCGGGTCAACGTAGTTCATTTTTGAGAAAAGGACAAAATATGGCTCTAGGCCGTAGAGTAATCTCGCGCGAGATAAGGCCCCTTTTTTTTTTTTTTTTTTTTTTTTTTTTTTTTTTTTTTTATGCACACCTTTCTTTTGCCTAGACCGCCCCTTCGGGTTTTCAATCTAGCGGGCTTCTTTTCTTGTGCTAGCTCTAATTTTTGCCTAGGTCGTCCTTTCGGGATTTTCAACCTAGCGAGCGATTTCTTTTAAGGAGGCGAGTCACGCGAAGTACTTCTTGAGCTTGTCCATGTTGGCCAGAAGCTTCGGTAGTTGATCTCCGTCTAAGTCTACCCGGTGAAGGGCTCCCCCAGAGAATATCTTCTTCACAATGTAGGGTCCTATCCATCTTGGTCCCCACTTGCCTAATGGGTTGAAAGGTCGGGACGATGCTCACGGAGCACCGGGTCGCCTACTACGATGTTCCTTGTCTTGACCTTTTTGTTGAAAGCTCTTGCCATTCTTCTTTGGTAAGCTTGAGTGTGTTCGGTGCTTTCAACCTTCTTTCGTCCAACGGGGCTAGCTCTTCGTATACGCTTTCTAGCCGATCGACTTCATTCACTTGGTTTTCTAGGAGAACCCTTAGTGATGGTATTTCCAATTCTATCGGTAAGACGGCCTCCATCCCGAATGTGAGGGCGTAGGGAGTTTCCCACTGTAGGCATTCGGATGAAGTGCGGTACCCCCATAGTGCGAATGGTAGCTTGTCGGGCCGAGTCTTTTCCGGTGGCTTGCCATTTTCGATGATAGTCTCGATTGTTTTGTTCGCGGCTTCAAGCTGCTCCGTTTGTTTGAGGTCATAAGGAGATGACTTGTGTCTCGTGATTTTGTACTCGGTTAGTAGGCGATCGGTTTCCTTCTCGAAGTGTGACCCATTATCGGATATCATCTCTTGTGGAACCCCATATCGGCGAGATGATGTTGTGCTTGATGAATTACGCAGCCTTTACGGCATTCGAACTTTGTAGGAGCGGCCTCGACCCATTTAGTGAAATAGTCGATGGCTACTAGGGCCAGCTTGATGTCCGTTGGCTCTGCGGGTGTGATCTTTCCAATCACGTCTATTCCCCATGTAGAGAACGGCCAAGGTGAAGTCATTGGGTACGACAAGGAAAGGCGGTGCATCTTTGAAGATTGGCGTGTATCGACACTTGTGGCACTTCTTGACCATTTTGGTACGGTCGGCTTCCATGGTCGGCCAAAAGTACCCTTGTCGATGATCTTTTTGGCGAGCATGTTTCCGCTCATGTGGGTTCCACATATGCCTTGATGAACATGGTCCATTATTTCTGGGCCTCTTCCTCGGTGGCGCAAAGGAGGTTTCCTTGGGGATGTTTCTTGAATAAACGGCCGGCGGTGATGACGTAATTGGCGGCCAACCTCTTAAGGGCAATCGAGTCTTGGTGCTGTCTCGGGTGGTATGGTTCCATCTAGGATGAAATACCAAATGTCGTGGTACCATGGTTTCCCTTCGGAGTTTTCAACGGCGGCACCTTTGGATAACCATTTGTCTTTGCGATCGTGAAGATCTATAACGGCGCGGTATGCGGGAGTTGCACGCCGTGTTATCTTGAAGGGTTTAAGCTTGCTTTTCCTTTAGGGATTTCGACCAAAGAAGCAAGTGTGGCTAATGCGTCCATAAATCGATTTTTGTCTGCAGGAGATAGTGGAATGAGACATCTTGAAATTGATGCGCCGAGTTCTTGGAGGTGGAGTGCTTGTATCTTTGAAGGGTTGGATCTTGGACCCTCCACTTCTTTAATGTACGATTGATGATCAATTGGGAATCCCCGAATACCTCGAGTTCGGTCACGTTGCGTTCTAGGGCTGCCTCGAAGCCCCGCTATGCAAGCCTCGTATTCTGCGGTATTGTTGGTGGCGTCGAAGTCGAGGCGTGCTTGCTAGTGGAGTGTAGATGTCGTTAGGGTCCACCAATAACATTCCGATGCCAAACCCTCTCTTGTTGGCTGCGCCATCGAAAAATAATTGCCACTTATTTTCTTCTATGCTTAGGATGTCCTCGTCGGGGAATCGCGGGTCTTCCCCCTTCACTTCGTCGCAAGGAAATTCGGCCAGGCGATCTGCGAATACACTCCCTCGACGGATTTCGAGTGACGTAAGTGATATCATACCCCGCGAGCATGAAGTACCATTTGGCTAGTCTCGAAGACAAATTTGATTTGTCTAGGATATATTTCGGTGGATCCATCTTTGCGATGAGACGGTGGAAAGGCTTCCATATAGTGCTTTAACCTTTGTGATACCCAGGACGAGAGCGGCGCATGACTTGTCGAGTGGAGAGTAGTTGATTTCATTGCCTTGGAATGCTGCGGTGACAAAGTAGATGGCATTTTACGTGTGCGAGGTGTTTGTTCTTGAGCAAGCATAGCCCCTAATGCGTTGTACGTGATTGTGAGGTATAACTTCAAGGGCTTCTCCTTGTGTGGTGGAACCGGGATAGGTGGGAAGTCAAGTAGTGCTTAACTTTCTCGAATGCTTCTTGACATTCTTCGGTCCATTCTTGAGGTGCGTTTTTCTTAAGTAGCTTAAAGATGGGGTCGCACATTGTAGTCGGTTGATTAATGAATCGGCGATATATTGGAAATCTGCCCATGAATCCCTTTACTTCTTTACGTGTCGGGGTGGAGGCATGTACGTGATGGCCTTTATCTTGGCGGGATGCGCTTCTATGCCGCGTTACGTGACCATGTATCCCAAGACTTTCCCTTTGACTACTCCGAATGAGCATTTGGCGGGGTTGAGTCTCATTTTGTCTTTGTCTCGGTCGATTGAAGAATTTTACGAGATCTACGAAGTGTTGGCCATCTGTCCCCTTCGAGTGGATAATCATGTCGTCCACATACACCTCTATTTCTTTATGGATCATGTCGTGGAATAGTGTCGTGGCTGCTCTACGATAGGTAGCCCCGGCGTTCTTGAGACCAAACGGCATGGCCAGTGTAGCGAACGTTCCCGAGGTGTGGTGAATCTTTGTTTTGTCTTTGGTCCTCTTACGCCATGAGGATTTGGTTATACCTACGAACCCGTCGACGAATGAGCGGACCTCGTATCTTCTTTGTGGCATCGACCAACATGTCTATGTTTGGTAGCGGGAAGTCATCTTTAGGGGATGCCTTGTTCAAGTCTACGAAATCAACACGGACTCGTATTTTCCCGTTCGACTTGGCTACTTGCATGTGTTTGCTAACCATTAGGATATTCAATCACTTTGATGAACCCTACATTCAAGAGTTTCATGATTTCTTCTTTCACTTGCATTGACCATTCCGGCTTGATTCTCGTAGTTTACGCTTGGCGGCTTGGCGTTGGGTAGCGAGTGGTATCTTGTGTTCTACAAGCGGCGATTCAACCCGGGCATATCTTTGTAGGACCAAGCGAATACGTCGACATATTCTACGAGGCTGGGTCAAGGTTTCTCTGTCTTCCCCCTTGAAGAAAGCTGCCGATCTTTGTTTCTCTGGGGTCTTAGTTGTCCCAAGATTAACCGTTTGCATTTCCTCGTCGTCAACGGGGCCATTCTTTCCACAACGACCTACTTGCTTAGCTAATTCTTTTAAGATTTGTTCGTTATCTTGATCTATCTCATCGTATGATTCATTATTAACGTGTTCGTTATATTGATTATTATTAGTTAATTCATCATTTACGATGTTAGCAATCTCGGGGTACTCGGAAAGATCAAAGTTTTCATTAAGGAAGTAAGGAATACATGTTCGGCCACCGCCTCGATTTCCTCTTGAGTGAGTTCATCGGAGGTGGAGCACACTTCTAATGTAAAAGTTGTAGGGCCTATCTTCTGCGAGGGTGGGGAGTGCAACCAAGCTCTTTGATCATGAAGTCTTCATCGACAAGCTGGTCCTCCGGTGACGTGCCGGTTTAGAATTGGCTTATCACATTTACGTATTAGTCTTGTGTAGTCGGTAGTTGGAGCGTCCCCCTTGGATATTGCATGAATGCATTTGTCTTCTAACCGGCGCGGAGTCTTGGAATTGTCGTAGCATGTCTTCTCCCAACACAAAGTCCCATTCGCTTGTCATTTACGCCTTCGTGCCCCACAAATCATTAGGGATCGGTGGGACGGATTACATTTCATACGGAGAAGCATCGCGATCGGCTTGAAGATTTCAAAGCCCGGTTGGCGCTTTCCTTTATCATCGATCCATGGTTACGAAAAGATAAAGTAGGGAATACTTTCCCCTTCTCGAACAAAGTAGCCATTGAGTGTCCTCAGATATGGTTTGAGGTTGCAATCCTTGAACTTTGGGTCATTGCGGTCTTTGTACGAGGTTCCTTCCCACTTGATTTGAGTGAAGCCCCACTCTTCTATGTCATCTTCATCGTGGATGGAGATGTCGTATCCTAGTCCATGCTTTGTGTGAGGCGGGGGACCGGTGGTGGTTCCGTTATTCCTTGTAAGTGCTTTCCAAGCCCCAATCCAGGAAAGTACCCTTTTGCTAGCATCATTCTCCAGACGGGAAGGCTTAGGAAAACCTAAGTGCCTTTGAGTAGTCGTTTTCGTTGCAAGTGTCTATGACATTCACGGTGCTTACTTAAAGAATTAATCGGAATTGAAAAGGGAAATCTTGACTAACTATTAATGAAAAGCGAACTTGATACTCTTGCCCACAAATGAGAGTTTTAGGCAAGTAGTATCGACTAAACTAGACTAGACTAATAATTGTTTCTCTTGCAACTAAAAGTAAATGGCGAAAAGAAAAGGGACTCTTCATTTGTTTGAATTCATCCAAACTATTCCACCACTTGGACAAACTACGATGGCGTCGTTGTCAATCAAGTCTTGGGTACGCATTCTTGAGTTGAAACAATTATTGGTGTGATGACCATGGCATTGGTGATAGTAGCGGTAGAGGTGTGGAGATCGTCCTTCCCTCTTAGGTTGGTAACCTTCCATTGGGCTTAGCTTTCCTTCCTTGTGAAGACTTACGAAGAGATGGCCAGAGTGATGTTTCCAATGTCGGAGAAGACTCTACCCTTCCTTCGCTTAGCCATTTGATTGTGGAGGTCTCGAATGTGGTTCTCGTAGTGTTGCACGAAGACGTTGTGGCGAGCACGATATTCTTCCTCCATTTGCTCTTTGAGGTCATGGTAGAGGGTATTGAGGAAAAACTTGACCCTCTCATCAATGTCATCTTCAACGTGGGCTTCAAGGTTGATGCACTTTTGGGTCATATCTTGAGTTCGCTTTTGACCTCTTCAAGTTCTTCAATCGGCATCTTTGTCTTGTCGGCTTGGATGGATTCTTCCAAGTTGTGCCATGCATCGTTGTCCTCAATTTCTTTGTAGGGCTTTGGCAAGTTGAGTTTTGATGTCACTTAGCTCCTCTTGCACGGATGACCGCCCAGCTGTCGGAATCACTTTCCATCTTCCGAAAATCCCTAGCAATGCGGGTGGCGAGCAAATCGAAAGCTTCTCTCCAACCTTCCACGTGTTCCATTTCGGCGACAAGAGACTTGGTCAAATCTTGGAGAGTGGGTTGTTCACGGCTTTCCTTGGTCATGACGTACTTTCCGGTAGACATTGTGTTGGGAGTCTTGGAGTTGAGTAGCCGGAAGCGACGGAAGATATGCGAGATATCGGGATCTAGCCCCAACGAGTCGGAAGCGAGGCTTAAATGGCTCGGGCTCAAATTCGGCGAGACGAAGCATTATCTCGTGCGAGATTAGTAATCCGCGCGAGATAATCACACGAAAGAATCGATTTTTATTTAGCCCTAATTTTTGGTCGGAACGGAAAGTCCGTTTTGAGGGGTTTCTAAGGCCTTTATCGAGAACCTAACGACTAAGCAATCAATCCGATTTTTGTAAAGCAAAGCCATGTAAGATTGTTTTTGAAGGATTATATGCACATTTTTTTTTGAAGGGACATCAGAAAGGGTCATTCGAAGGGACTTTTTCGAAGGGACTTTTCGAATCCTTCTTTATTGTCAATTTTGCATGGCTTTGTTTTGATCAAAAACAAGAAAAGATCACCGAGTCAAAACCGACCAGGTCACGGAGTGATCCTAAAAAGTCAATCTACATGAGAATGTGGCGATGCGGGGAGTTTGGAAGGCTAGGCTCCCCGCGATATGACAATCTAAGTGGATTGAATACGCGGAGTGGGATTGTCCAACTTCGGAGAGACCGGCGACTAGGTGGTTACCGTCATCCGTCCTTAGTGTGGGTCCCGGGTTTATAGAGGGTATGTAGTGCAATGACAGGTTATATATGAGTGCGCGTGTGTGATAGTCAATCTATGTGATAGAGTAAAATAGGAAGTTTTTTTTTTTTTGAAAGTCAAAGAGAAAACGGATAGTGGCCGCACCAAGTGGTTGCCTACGTTTCTCCCAATTTAGGAAGACTCGGGCCGTCGTAGTTCCACATAAAGAGAGATAAAGAGAGATAAATAATTTAATTTACAACTCCCGAATCCCGATGGACCGGACTTTAATTAAATAAAACCCAATCACACGCGGTTCATAAATAATAATCAATTATTTAAGGAAAATAAAGGTCGAGTTCTACATCTTAAGGGAGGCCTTAAGATGCGAGAACTCTGCGGATAATGAATCACAGGATCCCCCTTGCGTGTTCGACCCTCGTCTTGGACCACGGGATGAACGGGGAGAAACCGAGAAAACAACCGGTGCCGAAGCCATATCTCGCGCGAGATATCATATCTCGCCGCGAGATAAGCTTCATCTGAGAGCAAAAAATTCGAATTTTACTAATTTTTTTTTTTTTGAAAACCTCTCTTTTAATTTTGACGCAAGTTTAAGCCTCTTAATTTTAAAGTCCCCAGCCGAGTCGCCCTTTGTAGCGTTGCGAGAAAGAAATTCGATTCCTTTTTATTTTTATGAGTCGCCACCTATATTATTTGATTGGAAACATAGAAAAACCATTTGAAAGAGATTTGAGTTCGGGGCTTAGGTTATGAAATGGGTAGGTTTAGAAGGCATCCATTTCACCCAATCCGGAGATCGGTCTTGCTAAAGAAAAGAGAGGTTTTCAAAGAAGAGGTAAAAAACGAATCTAAATACTACAAATAAAGGTCCATTTGACGAGGTCAAACGGAATGTAGAATCGATTGCTTCGAGACCGTCTCCATGATTTGGAGAGGCTCTAGGCCGATCCTAGATTCTATGGACTTATACCACTCTAACAATCAATTAGAAGGAAGTTTAGGAATTACCTTGTGTGATGTAATTTGGGCAGAGTTTCGACTCAAGTTTAGAGTCGACCCTTCACACGGACAGAGCTTCGCCTTGGTCCTTGGTTTGGAGATTGATGCTTGTTTATCAACATGGTTGACAAACAAACTATGAGGTGAGTTTTTAGGGTGATTTTGAGGGATTCCTTCAGGGAAAGAAAACGACAAAATGTGTGTGTTGTGTAAATTCGAGGTTTGGGATTTTCGACCTCCGACCTCCGATCCCTTGGAAGTCACCAAGTATTTATAGAGGTTGGATATGAAGAAGTGGAGAGTTAAAACCCTATCAGATGGTTCTAGAACTCCTCTCCCATTGGTTGGCCGGAGAGATAAAGTTTTTATCTCGAAAAGAGGTTGAAATCGACGAGGAGCGTAGATGCAATGCGAGAGGGGGATATCTCGCGCGAGACACGCCATCTCGCGGCGAGATATTGCTCCTGTGGACAGTTTTGTCCTTTCCTCGTTATCTCGTATGCAGTTTAGTCCCAAACTAACGGTAGTTAGTCAAAACTTAACGAAACATGACGAAATGGTGGATTTCTACTTCTTGACTCAAAGCGAGACTTAGAGTGGTATAAGTATGATCCGATGTGTTCAGAATGGGATGTCTACAACAGCTCCTTTAGGAACTTGGCGTATCTCGGGACAGTCTGAAGAAGATCAAGGAACGGAATATTCACCTCAAGCCTCTTGAAAGTATCAAAAATGGCCTTATCAGGCTCAGGCTTCCTTGACTCTCTCAAGGCTTGAGGGAACGGCACCTACGGCTCGACTACTGGTGGCACTGGCTCAGATGCAGTACCCTTTTCTTCCACGACTTTTTCTGTCGGCTCAGTCTTCTCAACCTCTAACTCTGGTTCCTCATTGATAATTGTGTCTATCAACTCCTTACCACT